>LIEC01000111.1:0-14809 GCA_001925005.1 Drosera capensis
ATATATGTTTACCTTGAGATCGTCGGTGGGCTTGAAACAAGCGAAGTCGATGAGATAAATGGGCCTGGGTCGAGACATGAAGTAAACAGACAAAGTGAAGACGAAGACGCCAAAGGAAGCGAGAACCGTGGCGAGTTCATATGTGGCGGTGACCCAAACCCTGTCCCACAGCTCCTCCTTACTCAGACTCCCCAGTTGTGCACTGAAGAGCAGCACCATCACCGGCACCGTCGCCAAATACATGGCATGGTTGATCAGGTAATGGTATCCCAGCTTCACGTACTTGAGATTCACCGATTGCAACAAGTCAGGCAACCGTCGCCGGACTCGAACGGAAAACGATTGCCTGCCTCTGTTCACGATCTCCGTCGACAGCTGCTCCTGCTCTCCTCCACCGCCGCCGCCGCCTGCACCACCACCAGCACCAGCCATGCTTGATTTCTTTGATTTTGTCTATATGATCGATTTCTTGGCAATTCAATTCTGGTGACTTATAGTATAGTTGACGAAGAAGATTAATTGATGAGAGGGAGGGAGTAATGAATTGGGTGGGGAGGTAGGGTGGTTGGGAAGATGGTTAATTCTTTGCACATTGATTGGCTACTGCTATTGCTACGTACAGCTACGTGTGTAGCTAGCTGCTGCTATAATTTTTCTCACATCCTCCCATTTAATGAAGCATAGGAGGTCACGTGGAATGCCTCGCTGTTAAATTACTCACTCGGTAAATTTGAAATATTTTGACCTTTTATATATATACCAGGTTAGTATTTATATTGTAAAAAATAATCAATTATATGTTACGAAATAATTTTTATTATTTATTTTTTTATCACCTTAAAAAGAAAATAATTTTAAAAATTGGATCCATCAATAATAATGAAGATTATTCCGCATCACGTATTTGGTTATCTTTTACAATATAAACATTTTTTTTCTTTATATATATATATCAATGTAAAATTTGACATCCGCATAACGATTAATTTTTTTTTTTATAAATTTATAACGCGTATAATGATTGTATAAATTATGTAATTTAACTTAATACATATACGAGACAATCAAATTTGATTTTATATAAAAAAAAATTATATTCATATATATATATATATTACCATCATATATAAATGGCGTCATGGAATGAGTTTCTGCCGTCCCAACCAACTCCCAATTTATGATTCACCTTTCCTGGGTCAAATTCTACGGGCGCATAAGGGTCATAGATTAAAAAAAACGGACAAATACGGAATGCTCCACTATAAACTTATGAGCCACTGATCCACATTACTCACACATAGCAGTATCACTTTTTCTAGTGGAGTGCAGTGCTGATTTTTAACTCTATCACTTGGAGATCTTTTCTGTAAAGCTGTTTGAGGTGAGAATGGGAGCGAAGGGAAGAGGCAGTGCAAATGCGACCGCCGCCGTGGCGGCGATGGTGGTGTTGTTGGTGCTGGTGCAGTGCGGGGTGACGAGCGCCGCGACGACGTACACGGTCGGGGGAACTGGTGGCTGGACTTTCAACGTGGTCGGGTGGCCGAAGGGGAAACGCTTCAGGGCTGGCGACACTCTTGGTACTGCACTAAACTTCATCATTCTCATGGTATCTCGTAGTCGTAGAGTGAAAACATCACCTTCGACCTGTATAAATCCTAGATCACTCCACTCAGTGTGGATTGGTTCCGAGGTTTAATAAAAGTTGCCTTTCTTTTTCTGTTTCCTGGTGTTGTCTGGCAGTGTTCAAATACAATTCAGCATTCCACAATTTGGTGCCTGTGAACAAGGCTGCCTATGACTCATGCTCGGCCCCAGCGAGCAGCAAAGTGCTCCAGTCAGGGAACGATCAGGTCAAGCTTCGCAAGGGAACGAGCTACTTCATCTGCTCTTTCCCCGGCCACTGCCAAGGCGGCATGAAGATCGCCGTCACTGCAACCTAAGACGTGTGTTGCGATCTCAGTACCGCCATGGTTATGTGATACTGCTACTAGTATGGTACTATGGTGATCTAGCTAGTGTCATAAATCGGGTAATCTCGACAGTTGCATATGGGTCACATAGCTCCGATCCTGAAGCAACTAAGGTCGAGATTACTTCGAGGTGTAAGGAGATGCACCTATGTGTGTGACATCAACGTGTACGAATATAATAAAGCAGGATTACCTTTTTTCGCTATGGTGTTCTTCTACCAGTAACCTAATTGAACAGATTGGGAAGAAGGAGAATAAATTGTTCTTCTCCCGACTCTTCATAAAACATATACATACCATACATAAATAAATAAAATCAGTGCTCCGTTTCAATCAGCGTGTACTCAATAACTGTTTCTGTATACAACCTATGAATCCTAGTTCATAAATATAATGACTATACTCTGTTAGGGGTGAAGAACTTAATCAGTAAATCAAGAAAGAAAATGTGTATTGTGCCTTACAGGAGCGCTTTGCCGAAAGATGAGCTCAAGCCATGCGGCCATTTTCATACTCGGATCCGTTTTCGTGGACTATCTCCTCGAGAGGGTTCTGCTCTGCCCAGACTGCCGCATCTCGATATCCAAACTCAAAGAGTTCGTCCAGCTGATCGTCTTCCGTTGGCTCTAGCGCCATATTGAAGAGCTGCAACAGATAGGATTCGAGAATGGATAGGAAAAGCACTCATGTAAGCATGAACAAGTCAAGTGCCTAAGGCTGAGTTATCAGGACACAGGGATGGCATTCAGGAAGAATTATTCAAGCCTTCAACAACGGGAACTGACTCCACATCGAATTCAATATGAGAATGCAAGAAAGTTAGGAGTCCCATTGACCATCGCCCGAAAGAATTGAGGGGCACGGCAACTCTTTAAGGCTTATGTTTGTTGAAACCATATCAGGAAGATCATAGAGGACAAGCTACATGATCACTACATCAATCAAAGTAAAAGAAGCTTGTGTCCAAGATACAAGGATTACCTGCCGAGGTCCAGGCCTGTTTTCAGGATTACAATCTGGACTAATGCCGATTCCTTGCAATCCCAACTGGCTAGCGGGAAAAGCACAGACACGAACCTGCACAAAATAATGCTCATCTCTCAGGAAAGCGAAACGAGGAACAAGTCATCTGTCAGCTAAGCCATTGATTCTGCCCAGAACAAAGGGAGCAAGTGGGATAAAAAGACAGGGCATGATCAGACTTTGGACAACTAGACTCTTGAAGATCAGATTGCTCTTGCCCGAATTTTGTCCAACAACTAGAATGAAGAAGGAGGATCATATAGAGCAAGACAAAGAAGTGCAGACTTGATCCTAAAAGCAACTGAGTATATCAACCGCCAAACCAAATCGGTTTCGGGCACCCTAGGGTCCTTTCACATCAGGCAATCCAGCCCAGTCCCTTAATCAGACTGACTCCAGTTGAATGCAACCCTTATAATCCGATTGATCAACCAAGCATAAATGTCTAGACCAGAATAAGAAATCAGTACATAATATATCACATACCGTCTGAGCAGCAGAAGTTGGTGGCATAAATAGTGTCAAACCTCCATCAATGCAAAGCCGATTCCGGAACATTGTTGCCGGTCTTGGAGCAAGATAACTGAAACACCAACATGATTTTCAAAAATATTATTTCCAGTTCAGCAGTGAAAGGATGACTATGCAATCTTATTTCTTGCACACCCAGGAATAAAGGAGGAAGTGAAGACAGCATCGATAAGATCATCTTTGGAATCGAACTGATCAATCAGCACTCCCCTCGGTCTCCACAGGATCTGAGTTACAGCAACTGAAAGATGAGAGAGAGTAACAAGAAAATTCATAGAACGAAAAAAATAGAAAGTCATATATCCAGGTTTATCTGACATGAAGTGCATATATATTATATGTGGAAACAGGATACTGGTTCAACAATAAAATGACCAAAACGTTTCTTAATTCATGCTCACTTGAATATCCATGATCAACCCTCAACTTATTATACATAAAATAGGGAGAATGTCCAATA
This sequence comes from Drosera capensis, assembly GCA_001925005.1. Taxonomy (NCBI): domain Eukaryota; kingdom Viridiplantae; phylum Streptophyta; class Magnoliopsida; order Caryophyllales; family Droseraceae; genus Drosera; species Drosera capensis. The sequence goes on from LIEC01000111.1 coordinate 3,985, forward strand.
GATGATCCAGCAACTACCATATCCAAAAATATACATTTCAATGCTACATTATCCAGGACCAGAGAGTATCATACTAATCTATTAAGGGTTCGAACAATAGGCAGGGATCCTTTCAAGTTCTTCTAACCCTAAAGCCTCCGACCTTCCAGACCATCCAGACAGGAACATCAATCTAGAAGGCTATGGCCATAAGACGCAAATGAATTTAGGTATAAAAAAACACACAAATAACAGATCATGCATCAAGTAATCACGGGAAAGCTTACCACGGACTCTCCCACTCGACCTAATGTGAACATCATCTGGAAGAAACTTGGTGAGCACATCTCTAAGAACAGCCTGCAAAATGTAAGAAGGGGCTAAATTTGCACCATCTATTTTCGCAAGACTGTATCATGAATGTTGATGAAATCAAATTTTGTGCAAACTCAATCGGGAGACTGGAATAGAACTTCAATATATGAGGAGTAACAAAAATTGCGTAGCCTGGAACTTGTAAGAAGAAAAACGAAACAATCCAGAATGTCAACAACAGACCTTTCTAGCAATAAGCAAGAAATAGCGACAATCACAGTTTTAAACCGCAATACATCCAATATGCTTGACATTTTCAACAAGGAATATCTAGTACTTAAATCATAATCAGAGGAGAAAAAAACTCAGAAAACCATACCCCCAGCCTGAATGCAGTCCCTCTGAGCCGACAATCTTGAGCTAGTACTTTTGTAACATCAAGGGCCTCCTGCATACTGCTTCCGGAAGCAATAACTGCACAAACAATCGCACCAGCCGATGAACCAGCTAAGGGTGTAGAATCCTGCACTAAAGAATTAAAGGTAAAAACGATCATAATACTTAGAGAAAGCAACCAATACAAAGGAAAAAGAACTAGTGATACGCTCAAGAAAAAAAAAGCAAGGTCCAGTAGCAACATAAGAGCAATTGGAGCACAAAATTGAATACCATTACATGCTTTGGAGAATATTAAGTACGGATACAAAGAATGAAGTTTAATTCAAAATAATGCCATAATAAGAACTGAAATCTCGCTAGGAATGTGCATATTAATAAATTTATTACCGAGGGATGGGTTGGTTGGTGAGAAACTTGTGTCCAAAAGTACACATAATACAAAGAATTCCCACGATGAAGAATGCTATGAACAATCCCTTTTCCAACTATAACTAGGAAACTCCCCATCTCAAACCGTGATACCGTGTATCAATCCCTAAATCACGCGAGGCCCATGGAATATCAACAATTGAGCAAAATAGTTCCCAAACAATAAACAGAAACGAACAATCACAGAAGTTCTCTTATTTGGTTAAAATTCAGGAAGTTCAAAGTGTTTCTTCACAATCCCTACACTAATATTCAAACCACAACAAATCAACTTAACATCTACAAAACCTCGAGCAAGCATTTCAAGAGACAAAAAAGGATGCACAAAACACAGACCATGATGTATCCTTTCTCGATCAGCAACTCCGCGACACCAAGATGATAGGGAAACAACAACCCAGCAGCCGAGAAACTAAACCCGGGACTCCTCACAGCCCTCCGCTTCTTCGCCTCCACGTCCTTCTCCCTCTGCTCCCACACCACCCCCTCCTCCTCCTCCTCCTCCACACCCCCAATTCTCTCACCCTCCCCCACCTTTTTCTCTCTTCTCCTAATCAGTCTCGCTGCGATGCCAAGGAACAACTCCCCCGTCGCAACCGCGAACGATTTCTTCTCAGTTCCACCGTCGCTGACACCAATTCCATCGCCTCCGCCGCCATCGTCGTCATCTGCGGTATCGTTGGGGTTTGATGAGGAGAATTTGGTGATGAGGGAGTGCGTGAGGCGGGAGGTGGAGTGATAGTGGAGAGGGATAGAGGAGATTGAGCGGCGGCGACGGCGGAGATGGGAGGAAGCGGTGGTGGCTGCGGTGGCGGCGATGATGGTGGTGGTTGTTGGTTTGAAGAGAGTGATGGGGAGTTTCATGGTTCGATTTGGGAGAGAGGGGAAGAGATCGGTTTTGGCAGTTGAAGAGGGAAGTGCGAACATCATCGTCACTGATCCAATGGTTCAACTGACTTTCCGGTCTGTTTTTGTGAGTTTGTCTGAAAAAAAATGGCCTCCTATGCATCGTTTGGACTCTTTGTAGAGATTTTCCAGGTTATTCGTACCTTGGATTATGACTTACGTTATATGTCTGTGAGTTTAGTAAAAAACATAAGGGGAGGAGAAGAGAGGTGACTTGAAATGAATGTATAAAAATATATTCAGAGAAAGATATCCCCGTTCATTAGGAGAACATAATATCATGCTCGAATGAGATAATTAATACGTTCATTCGTGTATCCTCAATAGGAGCAAAGGGCTTCACCCCTGTGAAATGTAATCCCCGCGAAGATGATAGCAAATCACCTCAGTTGTCTGAAGATGATAAAGATCATTGCAACTACGATCTTCATCTTTCATGACAAATCGTCTCAAGAAGACTAAGATGATCCTCGTTCAATGAGATTTTTGTACAATTGCTGCCGTTTTATTCAATGCCCTCAGCGGCATCAAGGATTTGCCTCAATTATTCGATCCCCATATTTCTAGCTCGAATCTCACTCCGATCTTCAATTCACCATCGCAACATGGAAGTCACTTCCCAGGTGTCTCGACAATCATCGATCCGCTTAACGGTTACTGGGAATAGGCCCCTGCCGCCGCAGATCTCAGATCCGTGACACTAGGGTTTCACCCTCATCAAACCTCGCTTTGGTCGTCTAATCGCAAAGCGACATCATCGGGAATCACCCCTGGTCGCCGCGATCTCAGACCAAGCAAGTCCGATCCTCACTCCGATCTTCGATTCCACCATCGGCCCTCGGAGTTACTGCCTAGATCCGCGACGACCATCGAATCGATGACGGCCTCGTTGGGGAATCACCCCCGGCCACTGCAGCCATCTCAGATCTAGGGTTTCACCCCTCAGATCTGTGCTTTTCATATCGCTCCATAGCAGCGGCGTCAAAGTGGTTTCGTTTCGGCCTTGACGGACCCCTCTGATCTCAGATGTGGACGATCTTGGATCACATCAAGGTTGTTGTTTCACCACCATCAGCCACTGCAAGGAGATAGAAGAAGCCAGATCTGATCTGATTCTATTCGGAATCAACTCCGTTTGCTGCGATATGAGATCCGAATAACGAGATCTAGGGTTTCACCCTCGGTGCTCGATGGGGAGAACGAAGATGGAGATCAGATTCAGATTCGGAATCATCGATGGCGCTTTGATCATTGAGAGGATCTGTTCCGATTCCTCCGGCTCTGCCTCGATGGTGTCGTCGGATTGTGTGAATTTATTGAGAGGAGAAAAACACGGAAACTGATGACATGCTGCAACGGCTAGTTCGCGTGAGAAATATGCAGTGATTATCTGCCGTCATTTTTCCCATTTTTTTTTTCCCCTTTTCTCTTGATCGGTAAATATTGTTGCACTCCTAATTGCTAACCCACTGATTTAAGTTATAGGAGTACTTCAGAGTCGTATGAATGAATTTGCATCACATGAACCTTTCAGAGAATTTGTATCACATAAAGATCCAAGACATTGTAATGTAATCGAGTCATAGTAATACGCAGGTGACAAAGTTTTTGCGTCCAATCAATATCCAAATAATTAGAATCTTGATGAAAAGGTGTGTTCAAGAGTCCTTTTTTGTATGAAGACATATCACGGCTAAAATATATTGCCCTTCTCCAAATTATAAATGTTTAATACAGGTATAGGAGGATACTTGTATGAGAATGGGACATTTTTAACCAAAAACAAAAAAGTTTGTGAGTGTGCCATCTTAGCATGATCAAAATTTGTCTTGGAAATATAATGTTATGCTCTTCATTTCTCCAATATTCTTTTCGTCCCCCCACAAATTAGAACAGTTAGACCAACAAAAATGTTTTTCGAAATTCGTGAAAGGTAAATGATTTTGAGTTCTTTCATCAGATATCACCAAATACGTTGTAGTATCAAACAGATTGTGAGGAGAGAGTTTGGAAAAACGCAAGAAAGCAACGTACCGTTTCTCAGAACACTTGATGGCTTGCATGCTGTGAAATAATCCATCACGTCTCCATTTACAATCTACATACACCCATAAACGAATGATTGATATGCTTTTACAGTTCCCAGTTTGAATCTGAAGTAAAAAACTACATGTATTAAGCAAGAAAATCAGCAATCAAGGCAAAATCATGCCAATTGTGTAAGAGCCAAGCATCGCAATCAACCTCCAATATTGCCAGCATTTTTATGTGCTTGGAAAAAACATGAGCTCGCCAAAGTGGCAGAAAATTTCTTCTGATTCTTCCAATAAATCGTCGGTCCTGAATACTGATCATTGTCTTTGTCTTCTCATCTTTCTCCCTTGTTGCCATCCGAGTCATAAGAATCATCACTATCAACACGATGTTCTCTTTCTAGCTCGACCATGCCCACGCTACCCCTGGATTGCCCTCTGGTTAGGGATTGTGTTTCTTCATCGTCAGAATCACCCAATCCATCAGCATAAGCATATCTGTGACAGACAAAGTAGCAAAAGTGAATCTGTTGAGAAGTTCATTCTGATTTTCAAGGCAGCATTTCCGCTTCTAATGGTACTGTCTTCTTTTCAGATAAGAATGGAATGAACAGATAAAATACAAGAATCAAGCTAAGCACAGTGTCCCGCCATTCCATGCTTCACCACTTTGGCATTCAAAATTCTGGGATAATCACACGGTACAAGAAGAGAACTGTGGGCACAATTGGCAGACTTCACAAGCCCCTGTTTGGTTCAAAACACAAGATTGTGAGGGAAACAATGGTGACATACCGCTGAGAACTATGAGATGGTGCCCAGAGATAACAGATAACACAGAGCAATGCGAAAGCCAAAATGTCCCAGAAAGCAGTTATGATCCAAGCACTCTGCCACCGCTCATTAAAAGGATCTGTTGCTTTAAAGTAGATCTGCACAACACAAGACATTAGAAACATGTCAAATGTAGGGAGGACTGAAAAAATGAATAGACAGGCACGAAAAAAAAGGAACGCAATACTTGAAAAAAGTCCCGGCTGCATTTTGTCACCATGAATTCTCAAGATAAAAAATGACAGAAATGTGGTCAATGCAAAATCTAAAATATTCACATATTGTATCTTGATGTCTCTGATGAGAACATGAGATTTAAGCACCAAACATCTTTTCATACAGTTGAGGATGAGGGGTCTAAAGTTACAAAATCAGTCCACCGAGTAGTCACACAGCTGAATTCTCGAGTACGCAACAAACATGTTTTCAAAGAAAAGCAAGTTGAAGTGAAAAAAAGATCAGTTGAGGATACCTCATAAATTGTCCAAGCAACAGAAGCAATGACTGATATTCCCAATGCATTGGCAAATTTCCTGTAGATTTTAAACTTGACCGAGCTTCTTTTTGCCTACAAATGAAATATTTTTGTCACCAGAAGATTAGTGGCCTCTTCAAGGAGAAATACTATTTCAACAAACCAACTCCACGAAAAGCTTAAGCTTAAGGTAGAAGGTTGAGGATTTAGCTTTGAATCTTAACATTTGAGCTGCTAAGTAGTGCAAGATTTGTTGATGGACAAAATCAAAAACATGAGTAGCTTACGCGAGGAGGGAGCTAAAACCCTAAATTGAGTTGTAAACATCTAAATCCAAGCAATATTCGACAATCTTAACTAAATTGGTCTTTGAATGCAGGACAAAGTGACGATTTGTATCGCATCAAGCCAGTGGACACAGGACATGGGTCAACAATGACTACGATCAGTAGGTGGCAGTCGAGTAGGCAGCTTAGTCCCATAATTCATTTGCTATGGAGAACCTTCAAGGGATGATGATCATGGAGACATGTAAAGAAACGAGAAAAGATTTATGAAAAGCATCGAAGCAGCAGCTTAGAAAAAGTTGGCAAAATTGTCTTGAAATTGAGATGCATTACAAAACCCGGCCCTATTTTGTTAAGAGGTACATGCAGGAACAGTAGAAACTATTCCCACCACCAAACGGTGGCCACCTTTTTTTTCTTTTTTTAAATTCAAAACTTATAAATTTAAAATTTAAAAGGCTGGTTATGATCTTCTAAGATGATAGATCATATTTATGAAGTTCTGGAAGATTTTATTATGGTGTAATATATAATCAACAAACTATAATATCAATGGTTAAAAAAATTTAAAACACAACTCCCACCCATTATAAATGCGTGATAGGCTGTTCGATCCCAAAATTTATATGCATAACGAGTATCACAAATTAAGATTATGTAACAGTTGGATCGTCAAAATTTGATATCGAATACTTGTTTTCGAAAGCCACCGTTTCTAACAAAAGTCACCGTTCCTTGTTAGAAACGGTGGCCACCTTTCCTTCCTATTACTCTTTTGTTAAAATGTTTCCTTTCTCGTTCATGTGCTTTCCTAAGGTCATTGAGTAAAGGACTTGAAAATGGTTCATCGAGCAACACCACCAACACAATGATACAAGAGTAAATAAAAAAATAACCAAAAAAAAAGGTAAGATAAATAAGATTCATTTTCCAACAAGCACCAGAACATTTGATCGAAGAAATGCCATACCTGGAGTTGTTCTAGTGTCCTAGAAAGAGAAGTGAAGATCCACAAAATTATGAACGTATCCAGGAATACATCAGGCAGAACAAGCAGAAGTCTAGCTCTCCCTGATATGTCATTGATGGTGCCCACAAACTCTGTTATATGTAGAAGCTCAGTTGCAAGAAAGTAAGTTACTCCAAGAAGTAACACCTTTGAGGTAAGTCCACCGAGAGTAGGCCGCACAACACCATAACCCATGGAAACCGTAAGTATAAGAAGATGTGAAAGTGTTCTCCTCACAGCTCCTATTGTCACGACCCATGTGGTTATTGCAACTGGTCTGACTCCGATACTATTAAAATTAGCATACTCAAAGTACCACAGAATCATCTCAAACCATCCCAGCGCAATGAGAATGGTTATACAGTGTTGAAGCAGCAGCACGTCCTTCCAGAACCTCATGTACTGAATGAACCATATGAAGCTCAGCAGGATATAGGCAACAGACATGAAAACGTAGAATTTCATTAGCGGAGCCATTCTACCAGGTAAAAACCCATCGGGATTCTTCCACAAAGTCCTCCCATTCACAGTTAGCTCCTTCAACTCAGGATTGCAAGTTATGAAGAACAGATTGTACATTCCGGTCTTTATGATGTCGATCACTATGTCATCCATTTCCGACGATAAGGAATTCCCACGGAAGTGTACATCAAGTACAACAGGCCACTTATCATCTTTTGAAGCTCGTAATCTGATTATTTCACCTTGCTTACAACCTTCGAGTTTAGCTAGATCAGGAGTGCAGCATATAGACCTCTTCCCACCATATGCAGATCCACCAATAGTGTCACGATCAGCTGCTTCAAATACTAGCACTTGAACCAAGCCAGAGCTGTTTTCTTTGGCTTTATGTTGTTTAGCAGCTTCTTTACTCCTCCAGAATGAGATATTCTGAAATCTGTTTCAGCAATACAGCTTAGAGATATGCTCTTACATGAAAAAAGAAAAAGAAATCTTTGATCTTAGAGAACCTAAAAAAATCATAGATGATGATGATTAGAATGAAGAACGCTCATAAGAGCAAATGCACAACATGTCCAAACTTCAACAAGTAGTTAATCGAGTATCTAGCCACTGCTGACCATTGTCCCTGCAATGTATCCGTTTTGTCATACTCCTTTCTACACTAGCCTGAAAACTCATCAGCTTTATCTTCATGTCAGAGAGAAGTGTGGATTCATTCTAGATTCAAACCAATTCCTTAATGATGAATATGCTTGATCACCACTAGCCACAATCTGCTCTTATAGTGAGCCAAATCAAATCAAAGTTGGTTGGATAGAGAAAAAGAAGAGAGATGTCTGGATTCGTGCAACCAAAAAGCATGTATAAAGCTCAAGGACCTATTTGTAGGATGGTTCAACGATGACTTCTGAAGCAGTTAAAATGATTGCATAAAGACTAGAGAGCGAGATATTAAGATTGCTGCATGGAAACGATAAGATAGATGAGCTTACTTAGAACAAGCAAATAAATAGCCTATAAAATAGAGCTAGCAGGACATAAATAGTTGATGGCTTGATGCAACTCATCCTAACCAAAGGATGACATACTTCACCACTTTTTGCCTAAATTAGTATGACAAAGAAATGCAGATCTCGCCGAATAGCAAACTACTCCGTATTTCAATACAAGAAGCTTCACAATCAAAGAAAGTAACCCCAAGTGGCGAAGAATTTCACCATACCAAGACGAAATCTACCGACCAACAAGCGGGAACTGCAGTATCAGGACAGATCCAACACTATCCTACCTTTTTCCTCAACATCCAGCACCACAAGCTCAATGTCGCCAGCAGCATTCTTCGGAAACAGCAGCAAAACCCCAACAGACACCACAATTTCGCACAGATCTGCTCAAAGCCACACAAATCAACCTCGCCGCCACCACCAGATCACCGAAACCTCATCGCCTCAAATCAACACGAACACACCAAATCACAAACATAAACATCGACATTTCACCATCCCACACCACACCACAGCTTCATCTCAAAACCAACCAATCACACAGAACTAACCCCATCCGAAATCGCAGCAAAAAGTAATCAACTAAAGCAACAACACTGCAAAAACGCGGATCAATTACCTTATGAAGGAGTGGCCATCGCGCTGAGAAGAACGAGCCACCGACTCCTCATCCGAGTTGAAATCCAAAGAAGAGCGAGAGGCGACAATGCCTTCGCTGCCGGCGGCGAGGAGGAAGGAGTTTCCGACTTCAATGAGGACATCGCGGTGGTACGTGTGAATGGAGGCGTGTGAGGGCGAGATCGATGCGATGGAGAGTGAGATGAGGAGAATGAACAGAGGCGGTGGAGCCATAGCGGCGGCGGTGCGGTGGTGGAAATGTTGGAGTGTGGCGGCGGTGCCGAGGCTGAGAGGCCGGTGGTTGAGTTGAAATCAAGTCAAGTGTGTGTTTGGTGATCTGTGTCTTCACTATATTCGCGATTTAGACGAGGGATAATGACATGAAATAATTTGTCTGAACTTTTTGGAAGGATGGTACACGTTTTCCTAAGACAAAAACACATATAGATGGGGAGTCAAATAATGATATAATAATTAAAATTTAAATATATAAATGAATGATTAAAATTAAAATTATATAATTTAATCTTAATCTTGATCTCAATTATGTTAATATGAATTGTTATTTTATCCCTTAATATATAATATGTAAAGATATATAATTCTTAAATTCTTTCCTAAAAATAAATATTGAAAAGAATTAACATTTTTCACATAATCTCAAATTTTTCACAAATGACTTATAGCAATTACAATATAATATTTTTTTTTGTTGGGTTTATGATAGACGACAGCAACAACAACCACCATGCTATTACGGCACAAAAAAAAAACAAAAAACAAAAAAAAACAAAGAACATTTTAAAAAAACACTATCAGTACTGTTGTGATTTTAATGCATTATGATAAAGGGTTTAGGGAGATTAATGTTAACAATACATAAATTTATATATTGTTAATAACAAAATTTCTTTTTTGTATGATAAAAGATACCATCACACTCATACTATCCAATTACATCCATAATAAATGCTTCAATTTTAATATAATGATACTATAAAGATAGAATTAGATAAATAACATGAAAAACAACCCGTCATTATCTCATGCAAATTCATCAACAATATGAATGATAGTATTTGTATAAAAGTTAATGGTTATGAGAAATATTCCGAGATAACTCAGATAGTTTTTGTGACCTGATAAATAACTCAAACATAGAACTCTATGATTGTAGCTGAATTGGATAAAGTAGTATATGTAAACGAGTTTATATCCCATGATATAGGTGTGTTCAATAACAGATGAGCGGTTAAGATTGAAACAACACAAAATAAAGGTCAAGATTTGAATATTACTGTTTTTTAATCTTAATCGTTTATTTTTTATCTTTTAAACTTAATTATTTATTTTTTATTAGACACATATATGTTATAAGACACATTTATTTTTTTCATGTGTAAAAAGCAAGAAAAAAAATTAAACGATAAAAAAAACTAATGCGACACTTGCCAACGAAAAACTGCACCAACTTTTTGCACACACAAATCCAAAAACAAGTGAAGTAATTTAAAAATAAAAAATCTATTAAATTTTAAATCTATTAAATTTTACATTACAATAAAAAACGCTTCACAGTTACTTATTAACGACTGTTGCATTAACCTCTCCTTTCCCAAAAACCAATCCTCCCAATATCTAATTAATCAATCACTAGACCCCCAGCAGGCCCAAGCCCAAGAAAAACCACCGGGGCCCCACAGAAAACTCATCCTCCTCAACAACCGCCTCGCCTCGACTCGACTCGACGAACACAACCCCACCAAACCCCACCCCAACAAAGGATCATCCTCTTCCTCACATCCTCTCTCCCCCCTTCATTTCTCAACCCCAAACTCAAAGCCCTCCTCAACAACCACCAACAATGGCACACCCTCCCTTCCACCCCACTCACCTCCCCACCTCATCCTTCACCTTCACCGCCCCTCTCCTCCCTCCTCTCCGTTTCCCTCGTCCCTTTTCTTCAATCAAAGCAATTTCACCATCGTTGAGTTTTTCCGATGGGGCCGCGGCGGCGGCGCTGGAGCGAATCTTGGTGGTGGAGTCACGTGGTGGTGATGGTTGGGGTGGTG
>LIEC01000112.1:0-10505 GCA_001925005.1 Drosera capensis
GAGTGTAGCAGGCTCTTAATCAATGTTCTTCATTTGCAAAATCATCAATGTTCCATGCATCTTGAATGTTTCACAAAGAACATCATTTTAGTGCAAAATTATGACAAGATATAAATAAAGAAGTTTATCGAGTGGGAAATTAGTAATATATCCCGGTATATATTCCTTCATAGATACGATGTTGAAATGAATTTATTATGAAATTTTTTAATTATGTTTGATTTTTCATAATCAATCAAACATTACACCAATGAATGATGGGGGGACGTACATCCCAGGTGCTTCTAATACCTCCTTTGTCGAGTTGAACTTTGGCGGACTTGATGGAAATATCAAAAATATCTTTAACAAGATTTTTCAAATAACTATGATTGTAATATAAAATATGTAATCTTACATGCTCTAATCTGAAACAAATACTCTTTTTATTTCATGAAAAATATTACAGTTTTCTTTTTATGTTTTCACAACAAAATGTTTCACGCTATCCATCCACAACTGCAACAGTCTTTTTACAGTTTTTTGTCCCATAAAAAATACAATATATATATATTTTATATTATTTTATATATATGAATATAAATCTTATTTTCATATCAAATGACGTTCGATCGTTTCATAATATGTATTATATTGAAGTACGTAACTTACATAATCATTGATATTTTATGATAAAATTATTCAAAAATTATATTTTGAACGAAAAAAAAAATCTCCAAATCAACATAAAAAATAAGGATAATTTTGAAAAAATTATAACAATTCAACACATAAATATTACCAATCCGAGAGAATTGGTTCCGTTCTTTGTGCGACGGCACGAAACTCAATAAAGAATCCAAGTCATGGGTAACTCATACTCCTATATGAATACCAAACATATGCACACTCATCACTAGTTTCCGTCCACAAAATATTCAAACCAATATAAATTCACACCCCTCTTCAGTCACACCCACACTCCCCACCAATATTTTATTGCCACCAAACAGAAACTCAACTGGTTCCTCCCCAGCAGTCTCCCCAATCCCCAAATAACAATAACATCTCAACTCTCACCATCCCCTTCAACTGCTTATCCGCCCTCTCCCTGCTCTCTCACCACCCACACAGAGCGCTCTGTTAGAGTTCGGAGTCACCATGGCGATTGATAACCAGCCGCTGTTATCAAACGGCGAAGAATTGGCGCATCGAACGGTGGTCCAGGAGTTCAGATACGAGTCCAAGAAGCTATGGGTGATCGCCGGCCCGGCTATCTTCACCGCCATTTGTCAGTACTCGTTGGGTGCTTTAACGCAGACCTTTTCGGGTCTGGTTGGAGAGTTGGAGCTCGCCGCGGTGTCCGTCGAGAATTCTGTTGTTGCTGGGCTCGCTTTTGGAGTCATGGTGAGTGAGTTTGAAATCATCATGGCTTGGTAGTCAGGTGGTGGGTTTTTAATTTTGTTGATTTCTGTGCGAAAAAGGGTTTTTGATGCATTTACTTATTTGGGGAAAGGGTTTGAAAAAATTTGCGAACAACCACCACCACCTAGTATTCACATCCAGAGACAGGGAGAAAAGCTTCTCATCCATTGGATTAAATGATGTTTAGATACTGTTTAGGTGTGTGACCTTTTGTTCTGATTGGGTGATAGTGTTGGTTGCTAACATGATGTCAGTGCAGGTGTGATGAGGGGTCACGATTCTGCATCGTGATGTACGATTTCCTTGGGATGTGATATGCAATGAAACAGTGTATTGTCCATTACAGTATTTTATATAATGAGGTGTCTCAGTCTCTCTGAAATCCAGCAGGCATAATTGCATATCTCGCGCTCTTCAAACCATATGTTTAACCGGGATTTCCCGAGTTGTTATCTTTACCCGTTTAAGCTTAGCAATTTTTACTTTTCCGGTGGAGTTGGTTGGAGCTGTTAAGTGTTTACAATTCTAGTGATGTGAAACTAAATGGAGTTCTCAAGCTCAAATGATGAATTGTGGTGTTCTTGTGTATGAATGATGCAGTTGGGAATGGGAAGCGCGCTTGAGACGCTATGCGGGCAAGCATTCGGAGCAGGGAAGTTGCGTATGTTGGGGATTTATATGCAGAGATCATGGGTGATCTTGCTCACCACTGCCTGTGTCCTCACTCCGATCTATGTCTTCTCGCCCCCTATCCTAACCCTCTTCGGCGAGACAGAGGAGATCTCCAGGGCTGCTGGTACTTCCTATGTTCTTTCTCCTATGCTGACATACTCGACATGATCTTTTACAGTCTTAATTCAATTGATAATCTTGACGTGTTGGTCAAGTCTTGATTGTGTTAGGATTGAGGGGAGAGCCCGGGAGAGGAGAAGAAACCACACCCAACCTGCGCGCATGAATAGCATAAATCATAACAAATTGAAACACTTATGAGTTGGCTCCTGCGTCACTTAACTAAAAGAGATAAGGCATCATGCATGATTGGGATGCACAGTGACCTTTTGCTTAGGATTTTGGGATGTTGATATGTGAGGTGTCTCTACATGTCTGCTGCTTTTGCATAGGCTTTACATGATTGGACTCCCTGTTGCTTTTGCCTACCCCCAATCATAGACATGAACTCATCCATGAATCTAAGCCATCCAGGAATAACACTCGTCATTGTGGCTTTAGTTAAAGTCTTGGCGATTCGGGTTCCAACTGGTATACTAGCTTTGCCTTTGTAAGCATGAACTTTGTTTTTCTTGGATTCTTAACTATAAATATCAGCTTGGTCCCATATTTGTACTTAAGTGTACGATGCAACTCTTAGATGTTGAAAGTTTGGTGAATGAGGGATCACATGCCATAACTTTCACAGCCAATAGAGGTCTGGCTCTACTATAAACTACCACCTATGAAAATACTTGCAATAAATGAGAGTCAAGGATAACTATACATTCTAAACTGTGGTATTCGGCATCTGGAAAGTGTTGCTTTCTACTTTCAGCATTTGGTAACTGTTGCTTTCTACTTTCATAATTTGTCATAAAGGTTTTGTTCTTTTCTTGGACCATTTTTAGAAGAGTTACTTTTAAGTTGTCATCGCAGTATCCTTGTAACTTTTATGTTATAACAGATAAAAACTTGATTTGTGGTATCTTCCATCATTGACTTCCTCGAAAAATAATTTATCAGGAAATAATGTGATTACCAAGGTGGTTATATTTTGTTAGATACACATTTAGTGAGTTTTTTATTATCGGTTCAAACTTTTGGTAGAGTTGGTTCCTCGATATTTTTCGTGTCATATAAGTTATTTTGAGCATATGAATGAATAAAGGAATGTTTTTATGCCGCAGGTAAATTTGCGTTGTGGATGATTCCACAGTTATTTGCATATGCTGTGAACTTTCCTATACAGAAGTTCTTGCAAGCACAAAGAAAAGTGTTTGTGATGGCGTGGGTGTCGGCTGTTGTGCTGGTGTTTCACGCAGTATTCAGCTGGCTGTTTATTCTGAAATTGGGATGGGGTTTGGTTGGAGCTGCTATTATGCTAAATCTTTCCTGGTGGCTCATTGTTATAGGCCAGCTTCTCTACATTTTCATAACGAAATCTGATGGCGCTTGGAGCGGATTCTCATGGTTAGCGTTTTCGGATTTGTGGGGTTTTGTTAAGCTCTCACTGGCTTCCGCTATTATGTTATGGTATGTTGACTTCAGGGTTTCTTTTTCTTTTATTTTTTTGCCTATTATGGCATTCGCATGCCTTGTGTTGATTTTGATGCATGGACTATGTAATGACTTGCAGCTTGGAGTTTTGGTACTTGATGATTCTGATAGTGATCACTGGGCGGTTGAAGAACCCTTTGATTCCTGTAGATGCGATTTCTATCTGGTGAGCTACTCTGCCTTTTCGTGTATGATTTATGCGGTTATTTGCTGTCTTCGATGAACATGATCAACGATTGGCTTCTTTTCTTTGCGCTTCCAGCATGAACATAAATGGGTGGGATGCTATGATCGCGATTGGCTTCAATGCTGCCATCAGGTTGATTTCCCAACATGTTTATCTGAGAACTGAGACCAGATTTCTTATTTGGGTTTTCTGTCTTTTTCTTTCTTCTTCTTGCTGAAATGTGTGTTGATTGTTCATTGTTGTCCTTGTTTCTCAACATAGTGTGAGGGTATCGAATGAACTTGGAGCTGGCAATGCGCGACAAGCAAAGATTTCCGTGTTTGTTGTTTCTGCCACTTCGGTGGTTATTGGAATGATTTGCTCAGCGGTGGTGTTTGCAACTAGAGATTGGTTCCCTTATCTCTTTACTACTAGTGAAGCAGTGGCTAAAGAAACTACGAAGCTCGCAATCTTGCTGGGGTTCACTGTGCTGCTCAACAGCCTGCAACCAGTCTTGTCTGGTAAGTTCAACTCGGAATGTTTGATGTCATGCATTCTGATGACAGATTCCTGATTCCATCTAGCTAATATCTCGTCTTTCCCTTGTTTCTTGTCTCAGGTGTCGCGGTTGGAGCTGGATGGCAAGCGCTTGTGGCCTACATCAACATTGGTTGCTACTATGTTATTGGATTGCCGGCTGGCATACTGTTGGGATTCACTTTTAAATTTGGAGCCGAGGTGAGATTAAGATTCCAACCCATGTTTTTGTTGTGGTGATTGGCTATTAAAACTTGAACTAAATTATTATGCATCTATGTTGAGAAATGCAGGGTATCTGGAGTGGTTTGATAGCAGGGATATGCATCCAAACTATTATCCTGATTGTGGTTACTTCTCTCACAAACTGGAACAAAGAAGTAAGTTGATTCCCTAATTCGTCTACTTCAGTCGCGGACCAATGACGCAATACTGCATAGTAATTCTGGATTCCAAAATAATGTATACATGGAATAAGACCCAACACACACAGAACATCAATATATTTCTGTGGATCTGGAATTGGTTGTGCAGCTCGAGTATATACTTATAAACGTTCACGATGAGTCTTGATGTATGGATTTTTATCTACAGGCTGCGGAAGCTGAGAGCCGTATCAACAAATGGGGAGGATCAATAGCTAATGAGGAATGAACGTCGAGGGTGTTGGATGTTCAGATTTTTCTCAATAACAAAGCCTCGGAAGTTCCTTATTAATCATCACGGAGGCAACGTTCAATAGATGCCCGTAGATCCTAGCTGGTAGACTGCAACCGAGAGTCATCTGCACGGTATGCTAAGCGTATATCTTGGCCGGGAAGTTCTTATAAGCTTGCTAGGAATTTTGTTAAGGCAGAGACAACAAATCGAATCATGTTATTTTTGTTGTACCTTGAAATAGCAGGATCGAGTAAGGCAACAAATCCCAATGTAATGTTGACATCGTAACGTTGTTCAATACTTTAACTATTGGTCATTCATCCTCTAAACATGTCTCCATGGGAGCCTCATAGGGGGTAGGATCCCGATCAAGTACATTCTGCTTCATTAGCTAGATATTTTGATTTTCGCCAAAGCTTCAGTCTACGCTGCCATTGCTTGCTGTTTCCTGCTGGGGATATCCTTTTAGTGCCGTGATGAAGCTGTTAAGAAAATCTGCTTTGCCGCCATAATTGAACAAAATTGCAGATTTGCTTATCACACCTTCGGCTTATTTATTTGCATTCCTTGCAGGAAAGTCACAATCCTGGTATGCATATACATTACATGTTACATGCCGTATTAATATATATTCTAGATAAATTTGCACAGAATAATGTTGAATGAAACATGGAAATTGGAAACAATACAACACCAACATCAGAGTACACGAAAAACTCAGCATCCTGATATTTCGTAAATGCCAATATATTCTCAGATTCTCATGACTTTGCTATGACAACTATTTTCATGGGCAACATAATTGTATCATATTGCTCTTGAAGTCCATCATATATCTTTTACTTTTTGACGATTTTTAAATCGTCTTATTCCTTCCATGAAAAAATGACTCCTGTGATATTCAATAAAGATAAAACTCTCGAAAATAGACGAAAATCATTTACTATATATATAAGTCATAAAAACCCCCCAAAAAATATTTTTGTTCTCCATCAAATCTTCACAGCTCTTTAATAAATCTCACCGGCGATATTTTTCCCATCTTCAATGGCTTCTAATCAGGTGAGCAGCGAAGAAGATGAGGAGCTTTATAACGATGATGATTATGATGATGATGATTATGCGTACTGCTGCGACGACGGCGATGATCAAACGCTCGATGATCTCGATGAGAATCCGTGTTTGAGGAATAACGGACAATCGTCTTCGAAGGTATAATTTCGAGGCATTCGATTTTGAGTGATTGTTTTTGTTTGTGTGAGGAAAGGTTTAGGGTTATGATGATTGGAATTTGATGGAAATCATTGAAATTTGGTGGTTTAATGTGAGGATTAGAGATTGAGGATTATCAATATTCTATGTGGATATGATCGGGCCAAACCCTGTCATTTGAGGGGATTATCGGGGTGGTTATTCTTGATGTCAGTGGATATGATCAGGACATTTGAATTAGGTGAAAATAATGGGGAATTTGCAATAAGAAATTTTCCTTTTGGATCATGTGTTGAAATTGTTGAATCCATGATCAAGTGATGAAATCATGGCACGTTGATATTTGATTTCGCGATGGGGAATTTGTTGCATTGTGATTGTTATTATTCATCAGTGTTCTAAAAATCGTGCCTAGGCGAGGAGGCAGGACCTTGGCGGTTCTGAAGACAGATTTTTAGGGGATTATCTATGAGGGATTCATGTTAATCTCAAATGTTAATATGTCTAATATTGTTTTTTAGGATGAATGAATATAACATTTAATTATTTGACTGTCTATATGATAAAAATTCAGGTTGGATGCCTAGGTGGCTAGGCGGCTCCTAGTGCTTTTGGAACCTTTGAGCGCCTATTCGCCATCTAGGTGAACCACCAGATGTTTTTTAGAGCATAACCATTGATCTAGATTTTAGATGTGATTATCCTAGCGCTTTGATTGTTCTATTGTTATTGGTGTAGTAGTTGTTTTTGTCTGTAGGTGATCACAAGGGATTCCCTCTTGGCTGCGCAGAAAGAAGATTTACAGAGAATAATGGATATGATGTCTCTGAGCGAGCATCATGCTCGAACGATTCTCATACACTACCGTTGGGATGTTGAGACAGCACTTTCTGTGTTTGTTGAGAGAGGAAGGGACCAGTTATTTGCTGAAGCTGGAGTGAAAATCATGGAGCGTTCTGATCCTTGCTCTTCCAGTTCTTCTACACTCTATTGTGCAGTTTGCATGGGAGAAAAATCGGCTCATGAATTCACGACGATGGATTGTGCCCACTATTTTTGCAACGAATGTGAGTATTAAGCACTTATGCAAAAGGTCTCCTGCTTTTTGTCTTGTTATACTCCAATTATTCATTTTAGATTTGCCCTTTCCATGTCAGTGACACAAGAAAATAACACTCACAACAATATCATTCATCCACCACACGCCTGTTCTTACATGTTTATAGTTGTAAGGGTATGATCAATGTCAAATAAATTATTCCTTTAACTTGTATGTTCAGGTTGGACAGAGCATTTCATTGTACAAATAAGTGAGGGTAAGAGCAGGCGCCTTAGATGCATGACACATAAATGCTACTCTGTATGCGATGAAGCAGTTGTCAGGAATCTGGTTGGTGCAAGGGATCCTGAACTGGCAGAAAAATTTGAACGCTATCTTCTAGAATCATACATTGACGATAATAATAAGGTGAAATGGTGCCCCAGCGTTCCGCACTGTGGGAATGCCATCCGTGTTGAGGATGATAAATTTTGCGAAGTTGAATGTGCATGTGGTCAGCAATTCTGCTTCAGTTGTTCATGTGAAGCGCATTCGCCTTGTTCATGCCTTATGTGGCAATATTGGGTCCGGAAGTGTCAGGAAGAGTCGGAGACCATCCAGTGGATGACGGTCAACACGAAGCCATGCCCTAAATGTATGAAACTTGTGGAAAAGAATGGAGGTTGCAATCATGTCGCGTGCATCTGTGGCCAATCATTTTGGTAAGAACATGACGTCTGGTTTAGACCACCCTGTTATATGTGTTTTGCAGGGTTATTATACATACGTAGACATTCTGGAGTTGACACTGAAATCTGATTAATATGTTTCCTGATTTCATGACAGTTGGATTTGCGGTGGAGCGACTGGTAGGAGTCATTCTTGGGCCAGTATTGAAGGCCATAGCTGTGGGAGATTCAAGGAAGATGAGGTGAAGAACGTTGAGCGTGCAAAGAAGGTGCTTCATCGTTATATGCACTATCACAACCGTTACAAAGCTCATATCGATTCTTACAAGCTCGAAGCATCTCTGAAGGAAACCACCCAGAAAAAGATGGTACAACTTGAAGACAGAGTCAAAATCTAAGGATTTCAGTTGGGTAACAACTGCACTTGAAAGGCTCTTTAGATCGAGGCGGATTTTGTCATATTCGTACCCTTTTGCGTACTACAGGTTTGGTGATGAACTATTTGAGAATGAAAGGAAGGAGGCAAAAGAAATAAAACAAAATCTGTTCGAGGATCAGCAACAGCAACTTGAAGGTAATGTTGAGAGGCTCTCGAGCTGGTTGGAGGAAAGATTTGAGGAGTACAATGAGCAGAAGCTTATGGATCTGCGATTGAGGCTGATGGACTTGTGCAGCATCATCGACAACCTCTGTAGTCAAATGTGAGTTCTCTTTGATTGATAAGTTTATCTGATCCTCGTATCTTATATGAATTGATTTTGTTTAGTATTATGCTTTTCCACGATTATTTTTGATCGCTTGCATATCCAGCAAGTTTGTAAACACTTCATTCGCTAATCTTCGCGTGTTTTTTGTTCATTACAGGTATTCCTGGATCGAGAATGAACTGCTAAGCCCATATTCAGTTCATATCATAGCTCCTTACAAGTCAAAAGGTCTGGAGAAAGCGTCTGAGATCTCGGACACGATTAGCATGGGCACCCAAAGTAGTGAGGTAAAACCCCAGCTGAAATGTTCAGAAAACTGAACTTTGTTTCGGTTAGGCTCATTTTTCATTGTTACAATTCTGGTGCCATGATCTCCTACGAAGTACTCACTCGGACACATTGTATACAGGAATGACGGGATCACGTCAGACTTTCTAGCTTTAGGAAACGTGCCGGAGGAGATGAATCATCCGCTAACTCACGGCCTGATCTTTTCGGTGGCTTCAGATTCTTGAGGTCTATGTATCCCGTGAATAATGGCATTGGTTATATGTACAGTGATTCATAGCTTATTCAATAGATGAAGTTTCATTCTTTTTCAACCTATGTGGTCTGGCATTGAACCCTCAATGCCCACCTAGTGAGGATTATTGATTTATTATATTGTTTTGTCATTGTTTTGATCCCAACAAACATTTAGACTGTTTTTTGATCTCTGGAATGAATTTGAAAAGAAATATAATAATCTATTCCGTAAGAATGGAAAAAGAAATGGAATATATATTCCTTTTCGATTGATCTGTTTGCTTAGTGACGTCAAAGGACAAAGCAATAAAATGAATATATCTAAATTGCCTAAAAAACCCCTAAGAATTACCATGTAAATTCGAAAAAGTAAAAATAAAAATAAAAATGAAAAACAACATCAACGAAATTGACAATTTTCAACCATTTTCACTCATCTCCGAGAAGACGCACACATCATCATCAACAAATGGCAATTAGAAGAGAAGCAGCAGAGGCGAGAGTCAATAAACAACGATGTCGGCTACCGTCGACGATTGTTGCGTGAAAACGATAACGATGACAAGGAAATAGCAACAAGTGACTGCGATGGGATGGGGTTGGACGAGCTTGAGAAGAGAGATAGAGGGGTAGATCTGATTTGGGGATAATTTTGATTTTCATTCCCATTCCTGGATGAATTGACGAATATTGCAGCACCCCTCATGAATCAAAATGGCTCATTTTAGGCGGAATATGATTCCGGACATAATTGCCTATTCCGACGGAATCGAGCAACCAAACACGATTTCAACCATTCCCTTGGAACAGAGCTTTCCACTACAGCCTCCATTTCAGTGATCCAAACGGGGCATTAGAGACCTCTTTGTTTAGGTGATCATCAGTTTGAACAATATCAGCTTCCCGGGCAATTCGCTGTTTGGTATGAGTGAATGAAGCATGGAAACGAATGGTGTTTTTGGCCGGAATGGGTAAAATGGGACCCATTTTGATTCCGGTCTTCGAAGGATGAATTTGTCCATTTCCGGTCGAAAGCAAATATTATTTTTTAAAATTTTTATTTTAAGCTTAGGTGATTAATAATTAAATAAGTTAGTCAAAAAAAAAAATAAAAAAAAAATAATTGAATTGAATTATAACTTATTTAAATAAAAAAATATGTTATTTATATATTTATTATTATTATTATTTAAATAATATTATATTAATTTTTGATTAAAATAAGTACATTTAAAATTCATTTTAAATTATGTTTATAAATAAAGCATTCTACTCCTATTGTGCCAATCAAATAG
>LIEC01000113.1:0-11954 GCA_001925005.1 Drosera capensis
GGGGGGGGGAGGGGGTCCCTAAATTCACTTGGTTCGTTGGTGAATCAAGTGAATGATATGAGTTGAGCTCAGAATAGTCAGTTACAAATTCATAGGTAGCCATTTCAACTTTTAAAGCACGACATAGCATGCGCTCCAGAGTGCGAGCAATCCAACCCTGTTTGGTAGTTTTCCATTATGAAGTATTCTGCTTTTATACATGCGGAGTACATTCAGCTTCTCTGTTTCCAAAGGATACTCGGTCTGCTTCATGAGAATTTCTACTTTCTTCCTTTTCCGTTAATCATATATAATCCGTGCCATTTTAATTGTCACTGCTCAGCTTGTGCATGCTTTGAATACGAAATACGAATTTTAAGTCTTTCAACTTGATTAAATATTTTTTAAGGTTGCTCGGTCTACTAAGAGTACTTTTCCTATTTTTTCCTGAAAGCAAAAACTAAAAGAGAAAGACAAGAGTGTCAGATGATTTAATAACAGCAAGCATTCTGTCATCGGCCATGACGTGACATATCCAGCTATATGGTTTTAACTAGTATAACCAAACGGCTCAAAGTTCTTAAACAAAGCTTGCAACATTGCTCTGATAACTCTGGTAAACAATTCTATTTGGCAAGTTACCACCCCACACAATCTAAAAGGAATATTACTCAATGGTCTTCTATAGATACATAATGTCCGCAAAACTCTTCTCCTTTTGGAAAAGTTCGAGCAAAAGCAATGAACAATCCCTCAGCGAGATTGGAGTACCAAAGTACCGCGAGAAAACCTTCCTAAAATCACATTGAAGAAACAAAAAGAAGGGAAACACGAGCAGCTTGCAGGGAAAAGGTAACAAGCTTTTCCTGAAGAATGACAATAAAACAAGCACAAGGAGAATAAGAAGTACCAAGCGCTCTCTTTCAGAAGGCCGCCCTGCAAAGCAGCTTGACTTTATTCTCTTTATTGCCACATCAGATCCTTTCCATTTCCCATGATAAACAGAACCATACGTGCCAGAACCAAGCTCCCGTATTTCCTCAAGGTCGTCGTTTTTTATTGTCTACGATAATAAAAAAAAAGTTCATAATCAGACATAAAACAATCAAGTCATTCAATTCCCTCTAGTACTGACTAAAATAAAGAAGGTAAAAGCTCAATCACTAAAATGAACCTGTAAACCCTTGGCAAACGCCTCTTCTTCAGCCTTTGTGGGTTCAATCTTGGATGAAGAGGGATTGTCATTATCAGACTCGCATTCAGGATGCCCATGGACGTTCTGTTATACAGTCAGCAAATAAGTCAACTAATAACAAAGTAACTTATCATCGATCACACAAAAGGAACAGAACACTCACTGCAGAGGAGCTTACACCGGCGTAGGAATTCTGTGCTGATGGATCTGTAGCTGCACATATAGCCTTCACCACTTCAACACTCTCCAACTTTGCTTGTTTCGCAGAAGCAACCAACTCTGGTAAGTAACTCAAGTCTGTGTTCTTGACCTGAGCAATATGTTCATCTTGAAACAGATCATTGGAAACCTTGCATGCCTCAGTCAGCCTTGTACAATTCGCATCAGTTGCCACATCCACCACTGAATCAGAAATGCAGCCTGTGGTACCATTTTCTGTTTGCTCATGGACAGTTTGCACATCAGACCTCTCAGGTTGTCTCCAATCAGTTGAGGTGTCTCCATCGTGTGCCATATCATTGAATCTTGGCAGTCCGCTGCTGGCAGTATCAACTCTTGGTCCAGTACTGTTGCAGATAACAGTTGAAGTAACAGGGTTCCCATTTACTACTATTGGCGATACAGCCAACATTCTCCCAGGTTCTGGAAGGGAAACGGTGGATGGTATTTGAGCCTGATTTGGATGATGATTCAAAGATACCATATCTATTTGCTGAGAAAGAATTCCTTGCTGATGGTTTGGAGCATGGCCATACAAATAATCTGGCACAGCAGTTCCATCGATGCCCACCTTCATTTGAGACGATTCAACCCATGGCTGATCCATCCCCGCCAGAAACCTTGGACTATCATGGAAAGCACTCCCTGGCAATATAGGGACATTTGTTGCTTGTCTCTGCTGAAGCATTGGTGTATCGCCAGGCGAAGGTATGTGCAACGGAGGGGGAGCATTCCCCCATAGAACCTGTGCCGGTACCTGTGGAATCTGTTGATGAATATTATCTGCTCCATACAAGTAAGGCAACGTTGCACGTTGGGAACCTCGGTCTTCAAAAGGAATATGAATGGATGACCGAGCTGCCACAGCTTGGCCAAGGAATAAATTATTACCCAGATCGCTACCTGATGGAATTAAGCGATGATCATTATGGTGTATGTAATTCACGGGCTGCTGTTGACCACCAGGTATGCTGTGCCCAACAGGGAAACCCACAGCACTACCGCCTATCCTATAATGGTCTCTTACCCTTCCAGCTCCAGGGATGTACCCTCTTGATTCATCAGCTTGAGAATTTAACCGATGTTGTGAGCCCGATCCTTTTTCAGAAGTCTGAGAATCACCATAGTGCAAACGAGGATCAATTGGCTCATTATATCCTCCGTGCTGCAGCTTGAAGTCGGTGTTCAACGGCACTGCTTCCCCACTAGGTTGAAACTCAACGCTTGGATTCCCACTTTGAGGAAAGCCATCACTAGAGTGCTCTACGTGCGACTGCTCCTCATGCCTCCGGTCAACATCTGCAACCGAATGATTTCTCTGGAGCACCAATCTGCAGCTCTCACAGACACTATTTCCTTCAAAACCACCAGGTCCTTGAAATTTATTGCCAAGGAACAAACCCTTATCCGGAGGTGACTGAACAAAATTGTCACAATATTGAGACTGATGTCCATATGATGGCTGAAGATACAATTGTGGCTGACCATATTCCTCAGGTCTGATAATAACGCCTTTATTGGGTACTTCAACAAAAGGAATAGGATGTCGGGCAGAAGAAGGGGAGTATGTCAGCTCTGATATAGCTTGTGAATCATTTGGGCCGCCATACCTCGGGGAAAGATAAGCTGGGTTCCACGAAGCTTCTTCATTGTATGTCTGGGAGATTGGGACAGAGTGCTGCCCAGCGGCCGTGTATGGAATGGCAAGGTGGCGCAAGCTATACTGTGGAATAGCAATGTCAAAGTTCCTCTGATTAGCAGGGTTATCCTCAAGATTCATCGAATTCAACTGATCAGCTACATAAGGTTCAGCAGGCGGAGTAACAAGAGGAGAACCACTATACTGTAGCCTCCTGTAATTCGGAGATTCATTAAAGCTATTCAGAGCATCCACATATCTTCTCTCATTATCCCTTTCATCACCCTCTATAAAATGGGGAGACAAATCCTGATCAGGGTAAGAAAACAGAAATATCCGGAGCCTCGTGAACCCATCTCCAGACCCCAACTTATCATACTCCTCCATCATGTTCATCACATCATCATCATTCACCACCGAGACAAGCGAATCAAGATCCTCATCCGGCTGCTGATACTTCAAAATCGTTGCACCTTCATATAACTCCCTCATCCTAGCCATGAAATCGTCGAAACCGATATCTCTCGGGACACAAACGATCCTCGTCTCTCCCCCAACATACCTCAGCTTCCCGTCCTGAGGCCGAGGCAATATACTTCCCAAATAGCTACAGAGGAACTTCCCCCTAGAGTTTTCGTCATTATAAACCCAGTTCAGCTTCTCCTGGTTTGTCGTGTCGATCTCTTCATTCATCCAACTGTTAACGACGTTGCTGTAAGCACCACCAGCACTCGTGGTGGTAGCAGTTGACTTACTAGCAGCACAAGAATTCCCTCTTGGAGAAATCTTGCAGGCATTGATGCTGAATCCTCCATAGGATGCAGTGAAAGGCGCCTTGGTCCAGTCAGTCTTGATGCGGCCACCTTCAGTCGCCCAATCTTCTGCATCCCATAGGCTGGAATAGATTCTCATTGGCTGTTTGTTCGGAAATGGAACTCCGATGGATTCCATGTTCTTGAACTGTCTGACTGGCGTCCCGTCAACAGAGAAGCTGAAGCAAAGACATAAAATCAATCAGCATCCGTTGGGTTTATAGGTTGGCTACATTGTAGTAGATTTAAAGGGTTCATGTGGTCTACGAGCTATTTTCTTAGAATACTCACATGATGTTTTGGGGATTCCAAGTGACGGAATAGGTGTGGAAGTCTTCTCTTGGATCAAACCAAAGATAGAATTGTTCCTCCCTGTTGCCTTTTCCCTGGTTGTACACATTGGTGTGAAGAATGTAAGGTTGGCCAGTTTGGTTACCCAGGAACTCCAAATCTATCTCGTCGTGGAAAGGTCCTGTTGACGACAACTGCAATATACATCGCACATTTGTTAGTTATAACATCTATTTAGTTAAAATTCAAGAAACATGCGTGTACACTTGGACAAACTAGAAAAACCAATGTGGTTAAGGCGGTTTACATAGAAAGTGGTGACGGTGCCAGAGGAGTCACCAGGAACAAGCTTAATTTGCATATCGATCTTCCCAAAGAGAAACTGATTCTTGGACTGGAAACCCGAGCCAGATACTTGGTCGAGGGAAAGAGTGAGCTGTTGCCCATCGCCTAGTACCTTGGCACGGCCATCTCCCCATGTTATCAGGAAGTTTTTATTGAAGTTGCTCGCATTAGCAGCGAGTAACAAGTGGCCAACTAGTAGCACTAGAAACAAGCACATTGCTGAAGATCCTAAAGGGCCCAAAAGGCGAGCCATTGATGTAGGCAGGGAAAAATGAGACTACAGAGAGTTGCTCGTGGTTTAGAAATGTGTTTGGCGCTGAGCTGATGGAGAAAGGAAGGTCCGAAGAGCGTATTTATACCGAGAACTTAGGCGTGTAGGATGATTAGCGAGGAAGGTGATCAGAGGCTTCTGCGCTGGGTTGGCATTCCAAGCTTGCAACATAAATTGCTGTCAGCGGAACATGCATTCCGGGAATCTGGTTAATGAATTGATAAATACATTCAAGTACCAAGAAATATGTGTTTTGCTGTGTTGACAATATGAAGCTGGGAGACAAAATGCAGACTATCCATCTGTATAGCTAGTTTCGTGACTAACCAAGCAATTTTTTAGGATCAAAGCGTGTGTTTAGCCACCCTGGTTTCAGCTCTCCTAGATACCACCTCCGATACGATCAAAGGTTCGCGTTATTGCATTTTTTCCAAACAAAACATGGTGCGGCATTGGTTGCCGAATATGAACAACCAATAGTTTCTGAAGTATGACGATGTTGCACGGGTGCATAAGCACAGCCAGAAACAATTCAATGATTTTTCATCGACTATGTACATGCTTAGACTAATCTAGTTAACCCGATCAAATTCTGCACTTTTTGTGACATAACGTAATTTTCGTTAAATTTCCTCATGTTGACCAAAGTTATGCCCTGAGGATGTTTCTTATTTCGAGCCAAGTACAGCGGAAGACATCCAGGATGGCTTGGCTTTGCTTAGTTGTTAACTCGACTTGTTTTAGTTTGCCAATGCACCAGTAGTCAAATAAGCTGCACACGCCTGTGCATTGTTTACCATAGAAGCTTGGCTGTATTGTGCTGTGCACTCATTGCTCCGAGATGGAGTTCCCATTTAGACGGGTTTATCTGTGATGCCATGCTAACCATGGCTTGTTGAACTGTCCATTTATAATATATATATAAACGGCTGATTAATCAATAATCAGGAACCAGAGAAGGAAACCTTATGAAAATAAACAAAATACCAGGTGTAATTGAAAAGACAGTACCAAAAAAAAAGCAAAAAAAAAAAAGCATAGGAACAAACTCTTATCCGATGAGGAATTGATTGTCAAATTCACACACAAAATTAAGTCCGCGAAAGAGTTTCCTCGCTGCATACAAATCTACAATGCTGCTGTCCTGCCCAGATCGAGCTACATCCCAGCTATCCTGTAAGAGCATGTGCCATGCCCGTAATCCAGCAAACAGATCATTGTGAATGGCATCTAAATACTAAACAAGCAAATAAGCAACTTACAAGAGATGCAACTCGCTGTACAGGTAACTGTACAAGAAGCAGATCCCTTTTCCTTGCCAAGGGTGACCATAATAAACAACAAAGCAGTCCGCCGTTGACCACGAGGAAGTGTTATCCTCAGAATAGCAAAGGGCAAGCGGGATCGATGTTCATCTCGTAATTGCTTAGCAGGATCATTCATCCTCTAGTTCAACAAGTTGTGCACGTCTCTCAGCTGCCTTTTTCCTAACAAAGAAGCCCCATCTCATTGCTGCCTTGATCTTCAGCCAACCAACGACAGCTTTCCCAGGACGAGTTCGGTCCTCTTCGAAAGTGAAGTTCGGCAATGGTGAACTGGAGTAAGGCTGGTATGGATAAGTCTCATCTGGCATGTTTATTGAAGCTTGAGGAGTCATGCTGAATAGCCGAAGAAGCTGCTGCATATCTTCATTCTCAAGTATTTCATGACTCCTAAGACGAATCTCTTCCTCTGTGAAGTACTCTTCTACTCCCTTGTCACTGTTCTGCGACCATCCGTTGTAGAGATCAGGATTGCTTTCTTGAGAGCATCCACCAGCTGCTTGGAACCCGGATGCAGATGAAAGAGGGGGCCCCAGAGCAAGTCCCGGCCCATTACCATTCCTTGAGATCTGGTTTTGCTGTGGAGTGCCGATTAGCTCTTGCTCGGAAAATGAGGTGCTCTCAAACTGATTCTGTGAGTTGGGATCCGGCAGCTGGAGCTGTTTAGGGTAATGACTCGTCAGCTCATTATGATAACCTGTTTTAGGTTTTCAAGAAAAACAATGGAAATATGAGCTATGCCATTCAACTCGAATAAAAGCCAATCAGCAAAAGGAATAAGAAGGCTGCACAGCAACAGGAACTCTGTATACAAGGCTATAAATCAACTGCAAGCCAATATTGGATGGATATAGTTTATTGCCTCTAGTCCAGGAAGACGCCTCCAAGGCTTCTTAATTCATGTCGAGAGATATTTTTAATAGAATAACCAAGCTTATTCATTATGATAAATATGATAATCACATAACTTCACTGTAAAAGGTTGCATTTTCAAAGACGATTCAGGCATATGGGTTTTAAGATGCTTATTTCCAAAATATAAAGAGCAGATAAAGAAGCAACAAATTTCATTATGTAATGAACAAAAAATAGATCATCATACCTGCAGCAGATACGCTAGAATTCACAAGAGGCTGATTGGAAGATGCTGACATAGGCAATCGAGGTAGAGATGTCTGTTGATTGACGACATTAGGGAAATTGGTTGAGCTCGTTGGCAGTCCACCGCGAGATGTAATTCCTCTCCTGGATTGCTTGGAATTCATAAGTGACTTGCCATCATATTCAACAACTTGGTGCCAGTTGTCATATGCCTTTTTCACAAGGTTATCAACAAAAACCTGTGTATATAACCAAAATGTAAACACATTGTAGCAAAAGCATTCGGTTACATTCATTGATCGGATAATAACCAATGTGTCAGTTAATAAACCAATAATAATAAAGTTCAGGAAAGTAGAATATTTACAATGGACGAATATATTGGACTGAATGGACGACGTACATAAAACAAACAAAAAGATATTTAATGAAAATTACCAACCTTTTGACCGTCGGAGAGGGAATCTGCAGGGAAGTACTGCTCGCCAGCAATAAGCCCACTAAATTCATAAATGTTGTTAAATACAGCACCAACATTCCTGGTGTCGTCAGAATAGTAAACATACAGCTTCCCACTTAGAACACAAGTCTTTGCATGTTCCATGAGAGCCTCCCACATCCTATTGGACATACCGCTTCCCAGTATCTATAGAGACAGCCGTATGTCATCAGCACGAAAAAACACTACCTAATAAGGGGCCACACAATAATATTATTTTTTCCCAAAGAAAAAGGTACAAGATAAGAAAATAAGTACTAACATTTCGTAGTACTTGAGGGTCTCTAACTGCAAGTCGAAGAAAATCTTCAACAGTAAAAATTCCTTCAGTATTAAGCCTCTTATGGAATGATCCATCCTTCCCAATTTTCTCCAGTCGCCAAACGTCGTCATTCAAGGCAGGGGGATAATGCTTTTTGTACACTGGACAGAAGAACAAAGCCATAGATTGGTATCATCCGTGAAGAAAAAAAAGGATTGATAATATACAGCAGCAACATGTAAAATAAAATACTGAACAACGTGGTTGAACTTTACATTCTCCACGGTGATCCTTGACAGTAAAGGCTTCAGTTTTCGCCTCACGAATGCGAACACCCTCACAAAATCCTGAGGCAGCCTTCAGTCCAAGGCGGAACTTCCTGCTCCTTATCCAACTTGAATTATCGGTAAAGGAAAGTTCACCCAAGGTCCCTACACCTTCCTTGAGAGTCACCTGCAAGTCCCCAGTTAAAAGTGGCCTCTTTCCTTCACGCTCCTTAACAACATGGCTCTCGAACTCTTCCTGAGTCCAGCCCTCTTCGTCCTCATTGTTAAAGTCTCCCTCGAGAACAAGAACATCTAACTTAACAGAAGACTCAGGCCCATCAGTTATGACATGACCAGTGTTGGCATCAATCAAGACAACATGGATTGCAGCACCTTGCTCTCCTTCAACTTTGCCGCCAGTGAATAGAGGAAGAGATAACCTGGATCTGAAGTGCAATTGGAGATTCCTTCCATCTGACCCCTCAATTCGTTTAGGTGAGGACCTGAAATGTCAAGGAAACGATCAAAAGAGTTAGCAGTATCTCAAGCAGTACAGAATCAGCATAAAAGCAAGGTATGCAAGAAAAAGCAATAAATTAAAAACCAGCAACTTTACGTAACAATTTACAGGGTAAAGTGCTAATACAAGAGGAGCTTAATAGCAGGCGGCAGTCATCTATCATCCCCTCAATGCTGTACCGAATAATGTCGACAAACTTAATTTATATAATTCGCAATCCCCTAACCACAACTGCTCAAAGATCTATGCCTCCAAAGTCTAACTTCAATCACATTGATTTCAGGAATGTGTTTGTAATCCTAGATCTCAAGCATCACTATCATGCCTCACTTTCATTCTCATGTCTATAAATTCTGTTACTGTTTATCTTATTTCTCCTCTATTTAAATTTAAGCTGTCTTAGGTGGGAGCATTATGTAACATGAGTAACAACAATGATTAACTAAAGTGCTAAGCCATCCCAGGTAGTTTCCTCCGGCCAGAAGCGCATGAAACATATATAGGACGTATGCATGGGTGGGGAAATGAAGATAGCTAAAATGAAAGTGCATAGTCATATAGGACGTATGCATGGGGCGTATAATGAAAGGGTTACTTTTGGCATGGTGAACTCTCTCACAATCATTATCAGAAATATAGCATACCTTCCTGCAATCCTTGCAGGGCCTAGCTTAGCCAGAGCCCGTTCCACTTCTTCACTAACCTATTGATCCAAACAAAAAATAAATAAGACACAAGTGAAAACCTTCGATCAGCATGAAATACAGATTGCATCAAGTAAAACAAAATAAACATCCACCTAAATTTGGAGTCATAAGTTGACCACCGAGTATTGAAGGAGAAGTGTTAGGCATCAGAGGATATTCAAATACCAAGGGAATTTGAGCCATTTACTAGCGCCTAGAAGACTAGGCAGGACCTAGGCAGATACCAAAGTGGATGTCTAAGCTAATATATTTTTGTATTTCAAATCTTAACAGGTACTACCTAATTAAGAAAACCCAGTTTCTTGATAACAAAGTTGAATATTAAGTCATCTAGGCGGCTCCTAGAGTGTTTTAACTTCAAACGCGGTCAACTGAACTTTTTGTTAGAACACTACTCCCTCCATCCCGAATTATAACCCACGGTTTATAAATCACATTTGTCGAGGTGAACTTTGACTCACATCGCGGGACAATCACGTGTCATTTGTTGAAAAAATTATCGTGAAACACTAATAATAATTTAAGTCGTATACTTTAACATGACGCCAATAACATAATTTACCTACGTCATTAAGACGACAAATAAAACTCCTCAAAATACGTATAGCATACTATAATGATTGGTAATGTTGCGTATAATATGGGACGGAGGGAGTAGTATCTTTCGAGAGTGCAAAAACTATTCCCACCAAGTGCAATATCCCAGGTTTTGCTACTATCCTACTACATGCACCTACTTTAAGTAGCAGGAATCTTGCACAAATTAAACTTCTTATGTCACAAGCAGGACTCAAAAGACCAACACATCATCGCAAATAAAGGGAAAAAACGTTGAGTATACACTGTACAGGTTCAAAATGACAAAAGATACACAAAGAAAGACAAGGATGGATGAGAGAAAGGATGCATCTTACAACTCTACGAAGAATAGGTTCCAATGATGAGCAAAGCTTCTGCAAACTGTCCACCTTCAGAGCTTCTACGATCACACTGCAAGAAACATTATCAGGCACTTAAAGTTCAAAACCCCGACCCAAAAAAGTAGCACACTAGTTTAAGTATCATTTCTCTAAATCTAAAAAAGAA
Source organism: Drosera capensis (assembly GCA_001925005.1). NCBI lineage: Eukaryota > Viridiplantae > Streptophyta > Magnoliopsida > Caryophyllales > Droseraceae > Drosera > Drosera capensis. The sequence goes on from LIEC01000113.1 coordinate 10,515, forward strand.
CTTGCTATGTATTGGAGCAAAAACCAATCCCGCTATATCAAATAATAACCTTCAGCTCTAGCCATTTCACCAAAAGCAAGAAAGCAAAAGCAAGTCTCTTCCCAACAAAATACCTAATCTCTTATTGGCACCAATTGCACGATGACGGATCAAACCGAACAGACCTCTACTAAAAGGCAGCCAAGTAGCCAAACATCCTAATACACACTACCCCGCAAAATTCTGATTCAAGTCACCTTTCCCTTCATCTCAACCAAATAAATCACAATCCTACAATCTCCGACATCTTCTCATTCAAAAATATGCATACACCTAACTCCACGGCAAGCATCTCGTTACTCCTTCTCATCCCATAACACTTTCCTGATTTTTCATGAACAAGCACTTAACTTCACTACATAGATCATTTCCGGCACCAACCAAACCAAGCTCGAAAGAAACCACTACAATACACTTCAAATCCCCAATCGAACTCGAAAAAACAACCAGCACAGTTGAACAACAATTGAATTTTCACTTCAACGAGAAAGGCAATTTTCTTGCTATTATACCTAGCTAAGGTGGGGCGCTTGCGTTCCGGCTGCTCCTCGACATCAACAGAAGGTTCCAGACTCCGTTTCCCCCTCATACTGTTCGACCGCTCCATCGACCTCGTCTGTCGCTGCATTCTCCAAATCCACAAGAACCCTAACCGCACCAAATCAACAATCACCGAATCAGAATCCCAAAACAGGATCGTACAAACAAAAATTCGCAATCAAAGAACACACAAATACACGATTCGACCTCGAAACCCTAGAATATCGAAATCGAGATCGAATTGCTGAGTATCCAGCTGAGAAAGCAACGAGCAAAGTGGGAAATGGTTGTTGAGTGATTTGGGACAGTGACGAGTGAGTCGACAGATGATGACGAAAGATGCTGATGAGGCTGGTGCGTCGGATTCCTCTCTGCCTTCGATTGCGGGGCGAAGTTTATCCGAAACAGCGTGTTTGTTGTGTTTGTTTCGATGATATCCTCTGCTCTACTCTATCAAATCAGATATTTTTCATTTCATTGCGTTTCTCTCTTTTTTGTTTCTATGTTTTCTATACTCTCTTCTCCCTCTTTTTATTTAAAAATCTTTATTTTAAATATTACGTAGTATCTCATTTGTTTTTTTATTGTCATTTATTGATACACTTCTACATGGCATATAATGCAATATATATATTATCATTTAAAATTAATTAATGTATAATATCTTTCATGATGAGATGTTCATAAATATAAATTGAAATTGAATTATGCTTTTTTTAATTTAATTATAATATTTTTTTAACAATTCCAACATAAATATAATATTCTTATTTTTTTATTTGATAATCAAATTATCATATTATTTTATTTTATTTTCACTTTAATTCTTTCTCAAAAATTTCACTTACATCTCATTATCTC
>LIEC01000115.1:0-11677 GCA_001925005.1 Drosera capensis
AACCTATTTAATCAAACCCGCCAATGCAACTTATCCTCCATCCTATCTGACAAAGTCTAGTAAGGCCGAAACATAAAAATCCAACAATTGTGTCATGCAACTACTTGGATTGGACAATCTGGATAAATTTGTTCAAATTGGGTCAAATGCAACACACCAGATGAATCCAATAAAGCTGGCGAAGCAAAAAACCCCGCCAACACAACCATAAAGTTTAGCGGAAATTGGCCGAATCTGTTCGATCCATCAAGCCCAACAAGTAACAAAAACCCTGCCAACACAACCAAATCCAAGTAGGTGGCACCAAATAGACTGCTGATTGTATTATGCTACAGACACATAAATCTTATTGTAAAAGTGTTGCCGAAGAGAGATGTGATTGCATGCAACACACAACATCATGAGAACCATGGAGAAAACCATTAACACAGTCTCAACCACCCAGTTCTAAAACGAGCATGCAAAATTCAACATTGACCACAAGACACGTAAATACAGGACTTGAGCTCCTTTTATAACTTAACTAACAGAAGGAAGCATCAGAACAGCCAAGGTTGATGGGAAATTCAGAGAACAATAAGCAGAAATAGCTTCTTATGCTTCAGTCCTGGGTGCAATCACTCCACATAACAGTGTTAAACACTACCATGCCCATTGGACATCGGTTTCCACACACAGCAAGACCAAAATCACCTCAACATATCATCACAACCTTTCAATCCAAAAAATGACACAAAATAAAGAAATCCACCAAATCCATCCGGTCAAATTGTATAGCGTTTCGACAAATCCGATCAAGAACAATAGAGTTCAAAAAATGTAGTAAATGACTTGGAAAAGTCCTTTAAATCCGAGATGTTTTCTGGTCAAACCCGATCAAGCCAGTAAAGCCAACAAACCCAACTAATATGAAAAGCATGAGATATCTACTCGGCCCTGTCCGAGGCTCCGACAGACAAGTAATCAAGAGGATAACGGGAAAGCAGTGTTCTAAGTATCCTTGAAATTGAACAATCACCAACAACGAGAATTTTACAACATAAATCATGGTAAAAAAATCCTCAATTCATTCTCATGCCCAGCACCAACTGCTTTTATGCTTTACCCAAATGATCAACTTGTCAAATAATCAGTTCATGCAAGTCATCATCGCCTCAAATTCACACATAAGCACATACAATAATCACTATACCATCAGAGTTTATAGAAAGCATACCAAACTCAATCCAGCGAAACCCAACTGTGACCTACAACTTGATCAAATCCAACAAAATGATGTAGTTTTAAAACCTTATTGTGAACAGCATGTCAACCATGTAAAAGCTGATCAATTTGAAAGGCGAGTAAAATCTAACGAATTGCTCAAAATCCAATATTCAAACGAATCCATCAGATCAAGCAGGCCTATCATGTAAAAGCCAACAACTTGATAAATCCAACGAAACAATCCAGTTTAAAACCTTGTTGTGACCAGCATATCTATCATGTAATAGCCGATCATTTGAATAGAGAATACAATCCAACGAATTGCTCAAAATCTACAAATCCATCCGATCAAGCAGGCCTATCATGTAAAAGCCAACAACTTGATCAAATCCAACAAAACAAAGTAGTTTAAAACCTTGTTATAACCAGCATATCTATCATGTAAAAGCCGATCAAATTTAAAAAACGAGTAAAATCTAACAAATTACTCAAAATCTACGGATCCACTCGATCAAGCAGGCCTATCATGTAAAAACCAACAACTTGATCAAATCCAACAAAACGATGTAGTTTAAAACCTTATTGTGAACAACATGTCAATCATGTAAAAGCCGACCAAATTTGAAAAGCGAGTAAAATCTAACGAATTGCTCAAAAATTCAGGAATCGAACAAATCCATCCGATCAAGCATACCTATCATGCAAAAACCAACAACTTGATCAAACCCAATAAAACGATTTAGTTTAAAACCTTGTTGTGACCAGCATTTCTATCATGTAAAAGCCGATCAAATTGGGAATGTGGGGTGAAATCTAACGAAGTGCTCACGATCTAGGAATCCAACAAATTCATCCGATCAAATTCGATGCAGTTTTGACAAATCTGCTCGAGAACAATCAAGTTCAAGAAGTTCAAAAAATGAATTCGAAATTAGAAAAATCTTTTAGATCCGACGAATCTTTCCTGTCAAACCTCAACAAGCTGGTTAAGGCCACAAAGCCAACTAAGATGACAAACCAATTCTATTTGGTTTGTGCTAGAGGCTCTGACAAGCAAGTGACCATATGTATAACAAAAAACAGTGTTCCACGCATCTTTGATATCAAACAGTTGCCGACAATGAGGATATTGTAACACAAATTATGGTCAAAATACCATCAAATCAATCTCGACCCACTCACGCATGAACACTCTATTTACGCTTTAACCGAATGATCGACTTACCAAATAATCAGTTCATGTAAGTCATCATCGCCTCATGTACACACAAGCACATGCCACAATCAATTTACAATCAGAGTTCATAGAAACCATACCAAATTCCATCACCGAAGATTTCCATTCTCTATCCATTTCCATTCGGTCCATCGAACTTATCATCGCTTCAATCAAAACTCACAATCAGAGGAACAACCATGGCGCCATCACCGTAGGCTCAGATCTGGTGGCGATAATCAAAAGGGCGAGCAACAACCAGCTTCATCGACGACAGGCAAAAACGTAACCATCGTCAAACCGAAAACAGAATCCTAGTTTCTCGAATTCGATTATCGGTTCACCTTTACCATGCCAATCGGACAGTGTCTTCTACAACCTTCGCCTCCATAGATCATCACAGCCTCCTCGCACATCAAACCCTAACCATAACCCTAGTTTCTCAATCGGGACCACGATACTATATCCGTAGGCTCAGATCTGTGCCGATAATCAAGCCGCATGGCAAAAAGGTGAGCAACAAACACCATCATCGACCACTGGAAAAAAGTAAACCGTCGCCGAACTGGAAACAGAACCCTAGTTTCCCAATTTCGACTCAGAGTTCTCCTCTATCATGCCAATCGGACACTGTGTTCCACACCATTCGCCTCCACGGATCATGAGCTCGCACATCAAACCCTAACCCTAACCTTAGTTTCTCGATCCAACAATGGAGAGGAAGGGTTTTGGTGGTGGATTGGAGCGAGGGAAGGGAAGTGAATTGCTTTTAAGGGGACAATTGGGAGAGGAATCATCGACGACGAGTGATCGGAGCAGAGAGGGCAACCACGCTTGGTTTCGACCTGAGTCCGCTCGAAAAACAAATGTTGGGACAGAGATGATTATATCAACGGTTGGATCTGCGTAGAGTGCACGCAGCGAACGTTATGTCTTGATTTTTTCTTCTGCTCACAATAAAAAATAAAAAAAGGTTATCATTGAAGGATAATGTGTGAAAAAAGTTTTTAATAAAAATATTTTAAATTATTTAAAAAAACTGTATATATTTAAGAAAAAATATTATTTTCTCGTTTTAACAATATATAATGTCTAATTATTATTTAATATGTATTTTTAAAAAAATTTGTTTATTATGTTAACGATATAAAAAAATTTATTTTATCCGTCTCAGAATGAATACAACATTTCACTTTGTGCTTTAACGACTTAAGAAAATTATATTATTATTTCAGTATTGAAATACATAACTTAAACTATTGTTAGTATTTTACGAAAAATAATATTTCATCGTCTCGTAACACAAGTCAAAATTTATCTCAATAAATCCTAAAGTCAAACTGTTGTATTTAGTCTGGGATAGAAAAAATATTTCACTTATTCAGAGTTAAAATGTATAACTTAAACGTTTTTTATCAGAACTTAAATTATTATTAATGTTTCATAATATTTTTTCGAAGAATGATGTTTTATCGTCTAACAATACAAATCAAATTTTTCATCGAGAAATATGCATCAACAAAATGTTTATTTATTATAAGACGTAAAAAATAAAAACGAAGGCTACGGATGATAGAGAAGACATGTCTAATGACTATGACGACATGCAGAATTTCACCCTTGAATTATGTGATGAAATTCCTATTAAAAGAAATTTTTAAAATGAGAACTTTGGAATCAAATGGTTGGACCATAATTAGGTTTTCAAGCAAAACTTTAGTGAAATAAACCAAAACCAAGAGTGCCCCCTAATTTCTTAAACAAGCTTTTAGACAAAAATGATTTGAATAATGATAAGACCATCATCAATTGATTTTATCAACTTTAGAAATAACTTATAAGAACATATATATGATGTTATAACAAATTTTTAGTTTCATTCCTCTATTATTACTAATTTAGAAAGGTCTTCAGGGGCTTATCGCGCCAAGTTTTTACGTGCAATTGCTGCGAAAGTGAGTGTTTGTGACTGCTGGTTGCTATGGATTGATAGTGGTAGCAATGGAAATTCCTTGGTGTTTGATTTTCTGGAATGTTCTTAATTTATTGATATGAACATCATGATGCTTATGCCCAATGTCTCTTTGGTGTTTCTTTAGTTCAATACTTGATCAATACTTGCAAATGATTGTTTGAGTGAGTGTTTCTTATCACTTGTGTTTGTGATGCGAATAAAGAGCTTATCATGACAGTGGATTGTGTGCAATCGGAGTAGCTAATACATCAGCTTGTTGCAGATAACGGAGAGAAAAGACATACTTGCAAAGTTTGAAGCTCTTGACTGTGGGAAACCATTAGAAGAAGCAGCTTGGGATATTGTAGGTGTCCATATATTTGTGGCATTTTTTTGGTGTAATGGTGACACAAGGATACCAAACTTTTTTCGTCGTGTGATACAGGATGATGTTGCTGCTTGCTTTGAGTACTATGCTGGCCTTGCAGAAGCTTTGGATGCAAAACAAAAGGCTCCTATTGATCTTCCGATGGATACATTCAAGTGTCATATACTTAGGGAACCAATTGGAGTTGTTGGATTGATTACTCCTTGGTACACTTCTCTACCTTAATCCTGTTTTCTATCCCTATGATTATTTTCTTCATTTTTATCCGAACTATGGCTGTGTTTCAATGAATTTATTGGAGTTTCTACATATGAGTTATTGTCTACGGCTTTGAGCACCAAAGCTACCCATGCTATGTGTTGTCATTTTCTTTTGATTATTACTTGGATTGGTTTATTCATAACTTCCTTGTTGCAATAGATATTTTTATATTCTCCTCCACTTTTATTTTGATTTTTTACTCGAGAGTTCTGATACCCATTTGAATTTTGTAAAAATTGAAGTTGTAAACTTATTCCCAACCTTTTTTATTTGTCTATATAGACGTGTTTGCCGGAAACAGTTTGAACGTTTATAGTTGCCTGTTACAGTGAAATTCTGCTAGTTGGTTTAGTTGCCAACAGATGACTCAAATCTCAATGCATTTCAGTCTAATGCTCAACTCCCGTCATATGTTGAAGGAATTACCCTATGCTAATGGCTACTTGGAAAGTTGCTCCTGCCCTGGCTGCTGGATGTGCTGCGATACTGAAGCCATCAGAATTGGCATCCGTGTATGTGGCTCTCATATTTGATCGCTTGAATTGAGATTCTTTTCCTCTCTTGAATTTGAAGATATAGATTGCTTTCTTTTTTGCAGAACCTGTTTAGAATTGGCTGATGTGTGTAAGGAAGTGGGGAAACAATAATATATGTGACAGCTTACACTATGATTAGTTCATAGATTTCTTGCCTGCTGGTAACCTATCTAGCAACTTAAATTATTGGCTGTCTGCTGCATTTTCTTGACAACATCTCCTCCAACTAGGCCCAGTATGCGAACTTCATTGATTCATGGATCAAACCATGTCTAACTTGCTCGTTTGGAAGAAGTCTTGTGTTTTAATGAGAATTGCACAATTCTCTTTATTCATCTAGCTAAGTTGCAGGGTTCGTCATCACTCATATGTTTTTTATTATATATAATTGCAATGTGCTGTGCAGGTTGCATTTACAGGGAGTACTGCTACTGGCAGCAAGATCATGTCTTCTGCAGCCCAATTAGTCAAGGTATACTAGCCTAATAGGCTCTTGACCAGAACTTGTATTTACCTTCCTGCATCAGTAATCTCACACAACAATTGTTTTACAGCCTGTGACGTTGGAACTTGGAGGGAAAAGTCCTATTCTTGTGTTTGATGATGTCGATCTTGACAAAGGTTAGTTTCGGGCATCTGAAGTATTCTGTAACATACAACCACTATTTGTTGATAATGTTGTGGAGATCAGTTAAGTGACCCTAGTTCCAAGTTCCAACTTCAAATAGGGGTGTGATTCATGGGTTCTTGTACTCAACGGTGCTTCTTATTGATCTTTCTCTAATCTTTAACAGCGGCTGAGTGGACGGCTTTTGGCTGCTTTTGGACAAATGGCCAGATTTGCAGTGCAACATCTCGGCTTCTCGTGCATGTATGCATATTTATAGTTGGCCAAGACCATGCAGTTATTGTCTAAAAGGGGAAATTCTCATTTCTTGTGGTTCTGCTTTCAGGAAAGTATAGCTGACGCATTTTTGGATAGGCTTGGCAAGTGGTGCAAAAACATTAAAATTTCTGATCCGTTGGAAGAAGGATGTCGACTTGGTCCAGTTGTAAGCAAAGGACAGGTATCCTGATTAATCTGTACCATTTTTTCTTTTTCAAAAAAATAAAAATAAAATAAAAATAAAAAATTGTACCATTTTTTGATGGAAATACGATAGCTTACTTGTTTGACTGTCGTGTTTGTCTTTGTCATGGACATGCATAATGTGCTTTTGTTGTCTCTTACTCTATGGTTTTCTTAGTTCCTAGGGTACACTGTTGCTTTCAGTGCGGCTTGTCCTCCTATCTCATTTCCTTCAGTCATTTAACTTTCTGTCGCTTTCGCCAGAGCTTACTATTTGTTCGGGATTTCCTTTTGGTCAACCGAATAGCCCACAAACCCGGATGACCATTTAAATCAGCTTTCGTTGACGGGCTGGTGGTAGCTTACTATTTGTTCGTGTGTTCAGTATGAGAAAATATTGAAGTTCATATCAACAGCTAAGAGTGAAGGTGCGACAGTTTTATGTGGAGGATCTCGGCCCGAGGTAATGAAAACATACTTTGTAGACTAGCTTCTTCTTTTTTTTTTCTTGGTTCTTTCTTTTCTTTCTGTAAGTGACATGAGCTTTACTTTTCCAACTGATTATCTTGTCAATAATACAATTTCACATGATGCTTCAGCATTTAAAGCGAGGGTACTTCGTTCAACCGACCATCATTAGCAATGTCACACCTTCGATGCAAATTTGGAGGGAGGAAGTATTTGGACCTGTATTAAGTGTCAAGACATTTAGTTCCGAGGAGGAAGCGATTGAATTGGCCAATGACACCCAGTTAATGCTCTCGGAAACAAACTATTCCGCATTATCTTGGCATGTTTCAGTGCTTACCTTTAATGGTTATTTTCATTCTTTACAGTTATGGTTTAGGGGCCGCTGTGATATCGAAAGACCTTGACAGATGTGAAAGAGTAACAAAGGTGACGGATTGCATCCAGATTGTGTTGAACTTTACCTGCTGTTTTAATGGAAAAATCTTTGATGCTAGAGGCTATGAGCTCAACTTTGTCCATTTTCCTCCATGCAGGCTCTTGTGGCTGGAATAGTTTGGGTCAACTGTTCGCAGCCGTGTTTCTGTCAAGCCCCATGGGGTGGCACTAAGCGCAGTGGTTTTGGTCGTGAACTTGGCGAATGGTAGATTACAGCATAGTCATACGTCTATGTTTGAATTTATCGGTTTATTATCTGAAATTGCAAGTTTGTGTTAAGCCGTAGTTCATGCAGTCGGCTTTCAATTTGTGGTTTTTTTTTTTGCAGGGGACTGGAGAATTACTTGAACATAAAGCAGGTGACGCAATACAAATCGGACGATCCATGGGGGTGGTACAAATCTCCATCAAAATTGTGAAGCTGAAGCTGACGGGTATTATCAATTGCGGCTCGACTATTAGGATCCCATAAAGCGGGTGAAGCAACACGTCTACGCTGCTGGAACCATATTACCGGGATTCACAAGGGCCATTTTGTATAGGTTAAGTCACATGTATCGTGACTCGTGTTTGTTAATCAACATAAGTTGCCGTAATAAAATGGATTTGATGAGGGCGACTGAAGGTGGCAACAAAAAGCATGGTTCCTGTATGTTTATATGCTAATATTGTACTTTTTTCATCAAATGAAAAATACAATATTTTGATTTGGAGCAAGAATTTTTGTGTGTTGAATTTTATAAAAATAATTTATTTATCAATTTTGATTTTGTGAAAAAGAGAAATTAGGGGAAAAAAAAATATAATGAGATGAATTGATGTTATATGAAGTAAAAAATAAAAACGTTTTTTTTTTTAGTTTTATAAAAAAAACTTCAAATAGGAAAGAGTTGTATCAGGAATGATGTAGTAATATGAATACCCATGGGGTGCGGAAGATATCCATCTTTAGTGCAGAATCTGTCCTATGTAGTAATCTTCATCGGTGGGTGATAGTGAATCCAAGTTTAATTTTTATTTTTTTTGATTTTGCAACACTAAGTGATACAGATTGGTTCACAATATGTAGTTAGTTGTTTTTAACAGCACAAACCGTTATATAATATTTTATCATGTGACATAAGATCGTTCCGTGTCAAATTTGCTCGCATCCGAGTTTGTATCTGCACAAATATGGGCAGAAAACACATGGAATGCCGACATAGTTGACATTGTACTGGAGTTTGTATCTGCACAAAAATGGGCAGAAAACACATGGAATGACGACATAGTTGCCATTGTACCGTATATATGGTAAGATTTCCATAGAATCTAAAGAATATGCTTCCCATCGTGAATTCGGTCCATTTCATCAGATCCAAGAGATATGATCAGTGCGCTGTATGTCATTCAATGTATCATGGTGCACTTTTTCTTACTATTTTTTTTTTAAAGGTTTTTTCTTACTATTTAATATCACATGAAACAGCAGCTGCAATGGATCTAAGCCAAACTCCACTACATAAAGGGAATGACGAGTAACAACCTTTTATTGTTTGGTTTGGAGCCATTAATTCACGAGTATGTGAGAGCAACAAAACATTAAATCAGCACAATCCTCCTCCTGAATAGAACATTTATGTCAAAAGACACTAAACGATATTTGAATTAGATAGATTGGATGTAAATGATTATATTTTATTTTTCGTTTTATTAAATCGTTATAATTTATTTTTTATTTCAAAATAATCGTCAATTAAAACATATCACGACAATCTGTCAAATAACAAGGACTCATTAATCCAATAGACACATACCCTAATGTTACACAATGAATATCTAATTCCAACAACTTCCATGAGATCACATTAGTAGCATTTTCATTTTTGTTTGGTACTACGATACAGGAAAATTTGGATTACATGGAAAGGCGAGTGCCACGACAAGTAAGCAAATGAGCAACGAGTGCGCTTGAAGTAAATTGAAAACTTACCAATCTTTCTCTCTCTCACATCATTCATTTTCTCGCATTTCCTCTCCTTTCATTTGATCTCTCACTCTCTCCCGCTCTCTGCCTTGACTCATCAACTTTTCTTACCCATTTCTCCTCACAGAAACCCTTATCTGTGATTTTGAGTGAAAAAAAAGGATGCCCAGATGTGATTCTTGAGTACCCTTTTTGTAAAGCTTTGATTTTTGGGGTTTTGGTGTGATTTAGTGATCTGGGTTTGAGGTGAAATAATGGGGAGTTCTGAGGAGAGAGTTGTTGCTGTGATCATGGTGGGTGGACCCACCAAAGGTAATGAGTTTTCTGGATATTATGTTGTTTGGGGTGGAATTGATGTGATTGGATTTGAATGGTCTGGGATGTTGAAGAGTTTGCCCATTTTAGTTAGGGTTTTACTTTCTGAGATCTATTTGATTTGATTGTTTACTTTGGGGGAAGAAGTCTGTGTTCGTTTACTAGTAGATAAAATAGGCGGTTTCTGTGGAGAATTGAATCTGTAATCTTGACATTCGTATCGATGGGATGGATGGATGGATCAGGAGACAAGCTTATGTGTTTTGATAGCATCTATAGTAAAATGTTAAGTAATCTGTCACATTTTGGTAAGTTGAACTGTTGCTGATTTATGGTTTAGCTTTTGTAGGTACTGATGCAATGTGAGTTTTGTACAATCTGTGCTGTTGCTAGGTTCTGGTTGAATTTGCTAGCTTGATCTATTAGTGTAAGGGTTACTATTTAATTCTACACGTCCCAATTTAATTATAATGCTTTAACTTGGCATGAGATTTTAGGTGTGTTGGATTTGTATGAAATTTGGTGAGTAAAAAATATTTTTGGAGGCGATGGGGTGGAGGTGGAGTTTTGGAGAGAGAATGAGAGAGGGGGAAGAAATAAATAATTTGATTATATTAATATAAATTTATTATAAAAAACAAGTATCCTATTTATATTAGGACTAATAAAAAAAAGTGTATTGGGACGAAAGAGTAGTGTAAGCAGGTAGATGAAGTATACCATTTCTGTTTGATAAAGCTCTTCCTTGATACCTTTGTTTTAGTACTAGTTAGATAGCCAATTCTTCCTCATTCATTCTGTGTACGAGAAGAAGTTATTGATATATTCTTCTGATCCTTTCTTCAACCATTGCAGGTACTCGATTTCGACCGTTATCACTGAATGTAGCAAAACCACTTTTTCCTTTGGCAGGACAATCTATGGTTTATCATCCAATTTTAGCTTGCAAAAGGGTAATTTTCGGTAGTGCATGGAATGAGAACTATGGTTTTTACTTTGTTTAACGAGAGGTGGCTGAAATTTTGTTTCTTTCATGTACTACAGATACCAAACTTGGTGCAGATATTCCTGATTGGATTCTATGAGGAGCGTGAATTTTCCCTTTTTGTTTCTTCAGTATCAAACGAACTCAAAGTTCCAGTCAGGTAGAACTCTCCTCAGTAATGTTGTTTTACCTGAAAACAAATTGATCTTTTGTAAGCAATAATGATCTCTCTTGTTATTCATGCTAGTTTAGATATTTGAAGGAAGATAAGCCACATGGTTCAGCTGGTGGACTATATAACTTCAGAGACTTGATCATGGAAGATAATCCGGTTTGTGTCTTCACTTTTGATTTTCGCTGGTATCATTTGGACTTCATAACATATTTGTATGATACAAAAAATGGAACTCTTGCTGACTGGGCGACTTCTTTTTCCCTCTCTTATAGTCACAAATCTTCCTGTTGAATTGCGATGTTTGCTGCAGCTTTCCGCTGCAAGAAATGCTCGGTAATTAGTCTCATAAACCCTGGTCATTATCATTCTGTTGACTTTCCTGATCAGTTGTTTTTCGCTTACGTGGTTGATGCTTGATTCCTCTCTCTTTTATGTGCAGAGGCTCACATAAGATATGGTGGAATGGGAACCATTTTAGTTATCAAGGTTGATGCAGTCATTCATGGTTCATTTCCGTTTTTCCATCATACCAGCTAAATTTTTCATGCTCCTCTTTTTACATGTCATCTCGTGGCATTTTAAGCTTATAATCTTCCTTGTTAATCTGTATGTTTATGGCCAGGTTTCCGCAGAGTCAGCCAACCAGTTCGGTGAACTAGTTGCCGATCCTGAGACAAATGAGCTCTTGCATTATACAGAG
>LIEC01000116.1:0-18205 GCA_001925005.1 Drosera capensis
GGGGGGGGGAGGAGACACTAACCTGAGATAATTCATCTGCGATAAGACATGGACTACACCATGCTTTCGTAAACATTTCAATAGAGGATAATGCAGGACGATCACGAACATCATTAAACCAACCTCGCACGTAAGCAGGAAGTAGACGAAGCATCAAGCCAAATATACAAGCAGCAAGCAAAGCCAATTGCTCTCGTTGAATCGGCCAGAGCGAATCCAGAGCGAATTGTAATGAACCAGTTGTTATGGATCGGGTTGCAGCTGCACCAATATCAGACAGCTGTTTCGGTATGTCGGCATCTCTTTTTTTCGATGTAGACGCTGAACACAATTTAATGGAACATGCTGGAAGATCATATGTAATGGCTGTAGAAGCAGACTCCTGTATGTGTTGTACCAATCTCTCGCTTTCCACAGATGAGGCAGGCAAAGACAGTAAATGGGATAGTAATAAACACCAAGCAAGGAATACATTGACCTGCATACATGAAAGAGCACCGTTTGTAAATGACCATGAAATTATTTGCCTTGCTAAAGAAATGGTAGAGAACTAAATGGCTGAATACAGAAGCAAGCTACACCAATTTGACTGCCGAAGAATTTACCCTTTCTTTTGCCTCAAGAGGCATATGCAGTATGTCAATTGACGATTTATCAATCAGGCATGATAATTCTTCCCTCAGAATAATACAATCCTTTGTAGATGGATCAAGATCTGCAACCTGGTCATCAGTCAGGTTCGAACTTGACGAAAATGAAGTATTTTCACTCATGACAGCCCAGCTGGAGATGCCGGGACACGAAAGGATAACAAAAGCAGGAAGCTTCAACAAAGATACTGGTTTAGAAGAAAATAGAATTCCAATCACCGAAATGACTGGCCCCTTGCTTAAACCCCAGCGTTCAACTGAACTTATCGCTTCTTGTCTAGCAAGAGGTGAAGTCTTCCCAATTGTTGAAGCCATCATCTTCCAGAACTGGGGATGAATTAGATGATTTTTTCCAACAAGTGAGAGAGGCTCATAGTGAATTGAATTAGCCATGGCTTCTGTAACACAACTTGAGAGGAACAGGCGAAGGATACCCTCTTCTATTTGGTTTTTCATGCGGTTGAATTTTTCCATTTTTAAAAAGGTCAGCTTATCGGTTTTCTCCATTTCCTGAGATTGGAAAAAGCCCAAGATCAAGTGAAATGCATAAAAGGAATTAACTACGGTGTCTACACTAGAAGGGGATAAAGTTGGCATATGTTGCTCGAAGTTGTCGGCTATAAGTTCCAAGTCATCAGAAGAGGCATTTCTCAGTGTGTGATCCAAACTTTCAACTGCTTCCTCAAATACCACAACCACTGCCTCAACCCAAGACCTCATGTTTGATAACACAAAATCCCAATCTTCTTCATTGAAGTCAGCCCAGCAATAACCTAATGTTATAACTATCAATCTTGACAGCAAAATCTGAAGCTCTGGTGGTCCATTAGCCACACTTGACTGGTCAACACCATATCTTTGTTTCTGGAGTAATTTAAGTAGAAGTTCCCTCTCCAATGGGCTAGGATTTCTCTTCATTTCACAAGCTCCAACGTTCTCTGCCGTGGTCACAGGATAACAAGAAATGAGCAACTTAAACCACTCAACCAAACCTGCAAAAAAAAAAAGAAGGCATGGTCGAGTCATAAACAAATATTTTTTTCTTAAAAGGATACCGTTAACTGCTTAAGCATCCACTTATTTGGCTAGTGAAGAGCTATTAAGGGGCATTAAGCTTCTATGGCATATGAGAGGTTCGTTAATGTTTTGGCTTCGCTTCATCCTCTACTCCGATTGTCAGAACAGTGGTCATAAAAATGCAACAGAGAAGGCAAAGCAACTAAGTAACAACAACAACAATAAATAAATTGCAATCATGAATAGTGATGTAAAAGGCGGTGCGCCCAGCAAACTAGGCTTCAAAGACAAACCACCCACAGTTATATATATATAAAAAGGGGATCTAAAAAGATACTGCAACCCATAAAATTGAATGGTTAGGATTAAGGTGGGGATTGGAGCTCGCTTGTTAGGTCTCTCCAATAAAAAATGCCATCTTAATAATAGACAAAATGTCTAGTAAATCCACTTTTGGGGACTTATTTCCCAATTGAAAATCTTTTTTTTATTTCTAATTGATACTTTATTAAAAAAAGAAAAAACTGATTTGGGTTTTTCCCAAAGTAATCTTAAGTTAATAAAACTATCTAATCGCAATTATAACAACCCACTCTTTTCGGGTCAGTTTGGTATCACTTTCATTTCCTTGTTTTCTATTGGCTAATGAAACAAAACTGTTTGGTATCACTTCTATTGACTATTTGTGGTTTATTTGCTTTGAACTTTCAATTTTTCAATTTTTATTTTGACAGATCTACAATGTTTACATGATTTTACTAAGTATGCAAGGAACTAGGTTTCAAAATAAATTTTAGCATTAATGGCGAACCATTAAAAGTCATATCCTACTAATTGCAACATGTATGAATCCACTATCCACTTAATGCTACAACATATCGAAATTGATTGGAAATGTCCTCAGTGACCATACTCCAAAGTTAAAAGTATAATTCAAAACTTACCTTCATGAGACGTCCCTGAAATCAAGGAGGGGAACATCAAAGCCCTCTGAACCCAGTCCTCGATGATATTTTCTGACAAAGAATTACTGTCAATATCTTCTCTAAGGTCACGGGATCCAACACCACTATCTTTTAAGACTGGAGCAAGAATATACACCAGTGGGGGAAGTATATGCAGACAGTTGATATTTGTTTCCTCGCCAATATAGAGCTTATTCACAAGCAACTGGAAAAGTGCAATAGCTTTCTGTTTCCCCCAAATGCTATCACAGAACAAAGTTGAAACCAGAGCAACAAGGGCTCTTAAAAGGGGATCTTCAATTCCATTCAACTCCTGCTTAGAAGCTATCGACGAGATGAAAAACCTCATTTTTACTTGTGAACCATAAATAAGAGCACCCTCAACCAAAATCTTCAGCATCTCATTAAACAGCTCATCATCAGTCTTTGTTGCATGGTCTCTCAATGACGGCAGAAAAGTGGCCAAGGCACTCCCATTAGCCCATTGCCATGTGCACAAAATCTCAACAGCAAGCCAAGCTCGATAACAAGCAGAAGGTTCAAGAAACTGCAACTGACTGCTTGCTTGGTCTCGTCTCACCAAATCATATGACAGGGAGCCAGTAATAATTTTGTTGACTCCAACCTCTGAGACAAGCTTGTCAATAAACTCAGCAAAAACGCGGCTGTGAACTGTCTGCATGAAGTCAACAGAATACAATCAGAGTCGGGCATCAATAAGAAGTCCAGAGGAGAGTAATGCACAACACAAGCTCGACAGCAATCTCTGCAGCGAAAGACAAGAGAATTAAAGAAAATAAAAGAAAAGAAAAAAACGGAACCTAAATATGAATTCATTATAAGCACGTATGCAAGTAATGAAAATTTGATAGGAAGAAACGCTGTTAATATCAGTTTGACCTACCCCATGTAACGGGGTAAACACTTTGGTTTTTGTTGGTGTCATATTAGTTTGACATAGTATAAAGGACAATATCCACCATCAAAAACCAAGTCTTAGCATCTTTCTCCATCCATCATTGCCTAAGAAAAAAGATCTATAAAAAAAAGAAAAGTCATTTAATAGTGGAACCCACCCATTTCCTACTTTATTTAAAAGTGCCCCTGTCCTCTGTTTCTTAAAACTATCTATTGTCAATATCATTCCATCCTGAAAGCAAAATGTTATATAGTCATTCCTGACTCAATGCAATATTGCAAGTACGTCATTTAAGGTGAGACTAAAAAACAACTGAATATTAAAGGCGCCTGCTAAATTGCTGTGGCCTATGTGCTCTCTCATTTGCTGTGAAATCACTCTCTTTTGTTGCTCCTTGGTGAACTTCTAGTAGCAGAACATATGTGCATGGAAAATTAATCAAACAGGAGAGAGAGAGAGAGTTCCCAAGACGCACGTGTCCATAACAGTGTGCATAGCATTTTCTATATTAAAATAATAGCACGGGCTACACCACGTGTCACTTTATACTGAAGATGCCTCAGAAGGAAACATAGAAGATCAAAGCCTTTTCCTTCTTAAATCATAGCACAAGCTGCAAAACTCATCATTTGTCAATTGAAGATGCTTCAGAACAGAATATGGAAGAAAACACTCCAAGCATTTTCCTCATTAAAATCATTACGCCAAGTCCTTTCCATATGTACGGGAAAAAAAACTAGAACCTTCCACTACCTTAACAGTTAATAAAGTATATCCTGCTTGCTCCAGCTGAATAACCGGCCAATATCAAACCTCTTTACATCCGACAACTTTGTAAAATATATATCAACCTAATACTTTCTAACCCAAAATCTTAATTGGTCAAATCCACACCTCTGTAAAACTGTCAAATTCCTCTCCGAACTCATAAACCTCAAACCAAATCACCAGACAATCTAGCCACCTTCTATCAGAATCCAGAAACCACTGAGGTCCAACTTGTAAGCAGGTACCTTGATACTTGTCATGGTATCATGAAAATTATCTTCGATATTTCCTGAATATATAGGTTCCCAATTCAAGTAACATCACTTGACCAGTCACACCTCCAGGCTCTGGTAAAAGTTGAGTTTAAAATGCAAACAATAGCTTCCTTCTACTCTGTGACTGTTTCTGTAAGGTTCCTATTAGCCTAGAGCTTCTAACACATATCCTCTTGACCGTAGCAATGAAAGCAAGAATCTCAGCTTAACCATTAACCAACAAATTATTTTCAGTGTATCGGCCTCTAACATAAGCCAATAAAAGCTCATACTACCAATTTTGGCCAGTTGGCCCTACCAACCATAATGGGCTTACTAGCATGACAAGCTTGCTTCAAATGTTGCCCTAAGTGTCTGCATTATCTTTTACCAAAATATAAAATTTCAGAAAAAAGGCAATATTTAAAATTAACTTTGATTATTTTCCCCCAAAAGAAATAACTTTGATTATTACGAATATAGTCATATAGACAAGCACTAAGATCTTTTCATTAATATAGTATCTTTTCCATGTCTGCTCAAGATTGCAAGCTTAGATTTTGTATAGCGAATTCCTCCATCATAGAGCTTTTAGATATCTTGAGCCATCTTCAATGAAAAACAAGTTCTATTCCGATTCAAAAAAAATCTATTCCGATTCAATGAAAAACAAGTTTTAGACGTCTTCATAATTTTCATTGATGCATTATGCAGTATGCCAAAGCAACAAGAATTATCGTATAATACTCCATCCGTCCATTAAAAATGCAACGGTTTGACTTGGATCAGTTTATAGGTGCGTGTTGAGTTTTCCATTATTTTTCTAAAATACCCCTGCTTTTTGAGTTGGTAGTGGGTTTGTTGCAAGTCTGTAACCGAGATAAGTAAATAGAGGTTACCATAGCAGTGAATATAGTTCAAAACTTTTTGATGGGGAAGTTTCCGTAGAAAGAAATGCTAACATTTTTTTGTGGGATGACTCGTAAAGGAAAGGTTTTCTATTTGGTGGAATGGAGGGATTAATACAAAAATGTAACAAAGAAACAAGGAAATACATTCTAGAACTGCTTACTTGTAAATTCGGTGAGATCATCACAAATTTCCACGAGTTTTGCCTTCTGTTTGGGCTAAACTCTGGCTTGACCCATAAAGGCCAGAGATCATCAGGGCTTAGAAGCAGATCCAGTGCATTTTGCTCCTCGGATTCATCCAGGGAGAGACAGTTGATAGCATCCACTAGCCATTTGCAGCACATGGATGTAAGTATGTCAGTGTTAAGGTTCTCAGCCTCAAAGATGGAGATCCTAATAAATCGTACAAGAGTTGAAGCCACTGCCCTCCGGCTCTGCACTGTACAGCTCCTCCAGAACTGGCTGTCTATCTTAGTGCAATATTCTTGCATATATTTACCGAAATTCTCCAAGTCTCTGAAATTTTCCGAACTTTGATCACCTAATACTGCTGTCAGCTCGCAGTCCCAAGTGATTATGAGAATAGAAGCAGCAATCCTCGGAATTAAATTATGTTCTTCAGAATGGGATTTCACGGAACAGAAATCACCTTCAACAACCTCAAGGGCAAAGAGAGCCACTTTAGAAACATCAGCAAATGATTTGAGAACTGGCTCCGGGACATTCACTTCATCACATAATGAACAACCAAATTTTCGGACCCAATGAAATGGAGAAATCTGTATACATGCGACTAACATTTTGAGTACCTCTTCATATATCTGAGTAATGACAGAATCAGAAAGAAACGGCTGATGATCATTATCCCTTGAGAAGCCAAGAACAGCACTGCAGCAGAAGCATAATGAAGGACACCAAGCAATTGTTAAGCCAGATAGAAAATCAGGAAAAAAAAGGCTACTAAGAAAACTAGAAAGCTGAGGAAAATGGTTAGTGACCACTGTAGAAAAGGTGAGCATAGCTGCTGAACTTCGTAAAGGTCCTGCATAATTGGTAGAGAGCTTACTCAGATCCGTTAAATCATGCGATCATTCTCATCCATAGAAACATGGAATATGCAACTTTATCTCAGACGATTTCCAATAAAATCCCTAAAAATAGTTGGCATTTGCTCCTTTCACATTTAATTTGTCTGTCTGTCCTGGATAGAGAGCTGTTAACTTAAAAGAAAATGCCGCCGTCCTCTCTGTTCTCCACGTAGTACTATAACAGGCACAACAAGAGGTAACGAGCACAAAACACTTTTCCTATTTGTTTTTTCAGGCAAACTGCTGTCCGGTGCTTTTTCAGTTTAGAGAATGTTTAAAAAGGTAGGTCTATTAAACTCTAAAAAACAAGCTCGGTCTATTGATTAGCCCCTTCAACATAAACAATGCAGGATGTGCATGCATACCGGATCACCAGTATTCTATTTCGTAATTCTGAACAAAGTATAAAAAGGGTCGTTTTTTGGCAAACTCCTACTTTAGATCAACTGAGGCAGGAAGTGATAGAAAATCCAGCTTCTATTGCAGATAGAGAAGTCATATTTGACTGGATGATTCCTCTATCGGATTATACTTTTTTGATTCCTCCCGACCTATTTACGGGAACTATAACCCAGAGACAACTACTGGAAGAGTATCGACTATCGAGGGTGGATGTTGACTAATTCTTTCTTCTTTTAGTTAATCATTATAGTCATCTTATTTATTTTGTGGGGTGGGGAAGTGTCTCTGTCTCTTTATTTCATCCTTATCATTTAACCAAATAACACTCTTGATCCCGAAGAGATGGAGATCATACAAGTTAATGACCCCTGCATATACATTCAAGTACCTCAATAAATTAATTCTTTAAGAGGCTGCAGATGTATAATCTCCTCGTTAATCCCTGACATGTTTTCTCAATATGAATTCGAATTTCAGTACACAGGAACAAAGAATATGCTAATAAGAGCTTCTCTCTGCTTCTCTATGCGGTAAGCATAAACCTAGACAAGGACCAATGCAAAGAAGAAGTCAATGAGCATACCGAATGAACTGAGGTCCAGAATCTCCAAACAGTGAGAAAGAACGCATAGTAGAAATAGCAGCAGCATCCAAAAATTTATGATGCCACTTATGTGATTGCAGGTATTCAGCGTCATGGAGCCCTGATCTCCTAAATAGGAATTTCTCCCTAGCTTTCTCCAAGATCATAGTCAACCTTTTCATACGAGACACAAAAGCAGGTCCAGCTTCCCCTCCATCAGTTGCATACAAAATGATACTGTCCCACTGCTCCGAGGAACATTCACCAATGAGTAATGAAAGCAAAAGGTCTAAGCGAGCAGGGGCAGACAAATCATCACCACTAAAGCACCAAGGAACAAAAGTTCTCTCAAAAACTTGTAGGAAATGTTCCAGTTCCTTATCCACATCTTTAGTAGGGGGAACACTGCCAGCAATCTCTTCAGCATCAGTGGGAAGTTGTTTTACCACTCTTTGTGGCCCAAAAATTGAAATGGCAACTGATAAGAATTTTAAAGAATCGGATGAATCCTGGTGATTGATAAGAAAAAGAAAATTTGCTTTGTGAGATGAGTACAGGAATGTGAGGTGGGATAAAGAAAACCCATCTCAGTTACTATATGCAGAACACAGACTGGCCATAGATGAATCGCCATAAGTGTACAAAAATGACTGCACAATCACACTTCAGTTACAAATGAAAACAAACAGGAACAACATTTGTGTACACTGCAAAATCCCACTTCATTAGTGAAATCAGAAACATAGCAAAACAAACAGTCTAACGATCAGTAGATGGCAATGAAGCCTTTCACCTTTGTGTACCTCGCACAATTCCACTGCAGTTCCAAATAACTGAAGTTAGACTGAAAGAGAAAACACCATTCCTATAAGATTCGCTCATAGCCGCTAACCTGTTTAAAAGAAAAGAATCCTAACACCAGCATGTGAACAAGAAACTCAGAAGAACATTTTCTCTAATTATAGTGGACAAATTTGACTACTGCTTTTTGTGGTATCATTATCATATTTTCTAGGCATTATCTAGTGTGGGGAATGAAGGAAAGTTCATTCAACCAATTGCAAACTAGCCTAAGAATAATAACCATTTCTTCATCGTCACATTGGCTAAGCATCTGGTACCGAACTCAGGTTGACATAACATACGATTTATAGCTGGTTTCCTAAGTGTCTAGAAGACAGATTTTACTTATGACAATACACTTCTATTTAAAATGTATAGGTCACAGGTTTAATCTACGATAGAAACAATCTCATAGTTTAAAAGGTTAGTGTACATCATTCTCCCCCAAACCCACTTTAAACGAGTCTTTGACACTGGGTAAGTTGAAACTTGAAATTAGTGGACAAATCTGGGGAAACGTGACTAAATTCCAAATTCTCATTTATTTGTTGCAAATACTGTCACTCCTTAAAACTGTATGGACTTTGAAAATCCGAGTTTAGACAAATTGAGTTCCATGTACTTGACTAAATGCTAAGGTTCCATTTCTAAAACGCATGGCCTTCAAGTTTGCACAAGGTGAAAAACTTGATCATCTGCCGCTAAACACCGACCCATAAAAAATAAAAATAAAATCAAATAAAGAAGAATCATAATCGTTACAAACCACACTGATCCATGGGCCTTCACATCAAAGTAGTCATTATTGAGAGAACAGGAACAAAAGTTAACCACAGTATTACTGCAGAAAAACTTTATTGATTAGGTGCCGCCATCAAGGTGCAGAAAACCAAAGCTTAAACTTTTCTAGCATTACCATCTCAACATCAATAAATCCACGAATACCACTGAACAAAGAAATGCACTATTTAAATTGTGCATGATTGTGATTAATAAAGGGAAATGATAAACTAAGACAAAATTTGATCATTCCCAGACAAGTTGTGAGACAAGGACAACTTTGTCAACAAGATGTTTGTGAGGAAGGAGTCTTGGAAATAACAAAATTTGCCTTGGCTTCATCAATTCTCTCAATAAATAGCAGATGAATAGGGACTCTATTGAACTATTGTCATGGATAATTTTAACAACCTTTATATCACTTCACACATCAGAAGCCTGGTTTGGCATTCCAAAAAAGACTAAAGAACCGTGCTATAAACGAATGCGAAGATCAATTGAAGAATGAGAAATAAATATATCAAAATAGCCCATTCAATGAAGCATTTTTCCTAATTATACTGCTTACAATATCGAGAATCAAACATAAACTGCCCAGTCTAAATGTTAGATGTCCGTAAGATATTCAGATGAGGAAAAATAGAACCAAGCGTAGCTCGCTCTAGGTGTTGAAAGCAGATCTCATGAAAACAAAAAACAAAAACAATTGACTTGAAAGTTGATGGAAAACTTCTATGTTACACCCCATGTCTGATAGAAATCAGAAAGACAGTTCACTTCTGAACTGCATTCTTTGCAGTTACGCCAAACCAACTTGTTTAAGGTTTGCCAGATTCCTACAAGGGAAATTATCCTACGTAGTCATGCAAGCATTTCCAGATTGACTCTGGTTATGTCAATTTGCTGGGCATGCCATAGCACAAAACTTACGCACAGACATCAGAACACATTCCAATCTAACTATTAGAATACTAGATATATTATTAAGACTAGACTAGTTACTATTTTACATTAGAACATCCATATTTCCTACTTTAGAATAATCGCGTAGATGTTTTGTTTCCTACTTAACTTATTTCGTATTGTAATCTTTCATTATCATGTATTTGACTACTCTATTAATAGAGAGCATATCTTCATCAATGATAAAACATCATGTTCTCCTCTTCTACCTTATTTTATAACAATTACAAATGGGATGAGATTGCTCACTCATAAACGATTGGTGGTTGAATTGAGAGCGGTCGCTAATATATTGAAGGAAATAATAAGAATGTCCATTTACATTGAAGAATGCGTTAGTGGAGAAAGAATTACCTTAATCAAAGAAGGTATGTACAAAAAGAAGAAGAGGAAGAAGAGTATCGCCGAGAAAAAGTAAAAAGTTTTGACAACTTACATGTGACCTAATAAGTGGAAAGCACTTCTCCAAAAGAGGGCCCATTAGATAGTCCAAAGGCCAAGCTTCTGCTTTCCGAATCGCATGCTGCTCCATCAAATGCATAAATCTTATCAACTGCACAAGATTCCCAGGCCTCTTCAATTGTTCGGTCTCTTTAAGTTCCCCAATACAGGTATCCTCAAATACTACATAAAAAGGAGCAAGCAACCCGGGTCCCAAAGAGTACAGTGCAGAAATAGTTTCTATTAGACATTTTCCCAAGTCTTGCCAGTACCCAGGTACAGACTTGGCATCAAATATTTTGTCATTGGACTGTTGAGAGTCTTCTAAAATATCGCCTGACTTCCCTGATGAGAGATCATAACCATGTCCACAGCCAGCATAAAGTAGGAAGTCAAGCCAAATCAGCTTCACAAGAATATTTTCAACTAAAGATTTCTGAAAACGAGCTGCATCTTCTCCATCAAAGTATCTAACAGAATAAGACAAGGGTGAATGTATAAACAGAAAATTAAAAATAGCATGAAAGATCAGTTTGATGGCACGGATCATATACGCAACTCAACAATACATTACCTTGATGTTTTATGTAACACCCAAAGTAAACATTCTCTTAGCGCTTGGAAAAATGCCAATCGATCAGCTTTAGAAGGATGTGATAAGTTTCTTCCCACCCACAAGCTTTGGAAGAATTCAAAAAAAAAATGCTCAGCAGATAATCTTTCAGAAGGTAAATTCTCAAGAAACAAGACCAAGCATGGGTAAGAAACTTGCTGCGATCCAAAGCAACCATTCCTCAGAAAATGCCAAAGGTGATTAAACACTGTTATCTGAATATTTACAAAGGGCCAGGCGCAGGGAAATCTTTTGGAGAACAGCAGAATTGCCTCCCACATTGTTGAATGACACAATGGGTGCACTTCCTGAAAGGCACCAAGTATTGCTGAGGCAAGGGTTTTCATATCACCTTCGCGATAAACTTGAGGGACATTTTTTGCATAACTACTCAGCAACGAGTATGTAGCTGACCGAATCGTGGGGCTTTTATCTCTCAAGAAATGGAGGAAAAACTTATGGGCCGAGAACAGCTTTTCAGCAAAAGAAATTGTAGTTGCTTGGGCTTTTAGAACATGCTTTGGTTCAGGACTCTTGTTGTCAATGGACTTCTCCACTCCAGTCAATGCACCAAGAAGAGTGGCAAGTGCTAGCAATGATGAAGAAATCACCTGCAGTACAGCAAATTCTTGTCCATAAGGTAAAGAGAGTAAAATATGAATGGAACATGTATGAGCAGCATAAATCAATTAAAGCCCTTGAAAAATGTGCCAACGTAGCTTTAAATTTAAATACGCAGCAAAGGCACTAAATAAGATGGGTAAAGCAAACAGATAATGAACTTGGATTATCACCATGACCATATTCAGGATGACTATAATCAATGTAAAATATGAATATTTCTTGATTAATTCATATAAAAAACGTTAGTGTACGTCAGCTTTGCCATATTGCTCTCCTTACCAGAAAAAATACAATATATTTTCAATATCCATACTTGCAAGGCAGTGGTGAACAATTAAAAAAGCAACCAAACCACCAGATTATACAGTAACTATATTTCCAATTCATCTACTGCAGAGACCTTGTAAAGGCAAAGGTATGGTAAACAAAAGACAAAAGAACCTACTGAGTACCTGTTGATGCATCTCGGTAAGCTCATCTGAAGCAGCTGCAAGATCGAGCATATTATCTTGAGTAAGCTTCAAGGTGTCATCCAAATACGCAAAAATCTCTTCTGTGCAGAAAAAGAGAGCTTCAAGTTTCTTCTCTTGTGTTGGAAAAGCAACCTGAAAAGTATGGTCAATACAGAACTTACATCCTTTCCAAATTCCAATAGATACGCAGAGACAGATCTTTATGTTCAGAACAAAGAAATTTAATAGAAACCATTGTATGAAATTGAGATACAATTGGCTTTGGCAACAAATCCCTGTCCGAAGTAAAAGTAATAAGAAACTAACAAAAGTTACCAAACCAATAACCAGTAGATATACAGCTAATATGAGCATCAACTGCTAGAGCTTTGCACGAGCAGAGTTGAGTCGAGTTTTTAAGAACTCAATCTCGAACACTTACTAATTCATTTCAACTCGAGCATCAGTCCAACTCAAACACTGGGAAAAAATTGGAGTTCAAGTAAATTTCATTGAGTTTCGAATTACTCTTTGAGTAGCTTGTCGGGTAATTGGTTGAGTCAAGCACAATTTGAATCCGATTTCTTACAAGACATATATTATAATCATGCTGATAACCACTAATATAAAGTATCACAAGTACTAAAAAACCTGGATGTTGCAACACCCGCGTACTCGCTGCAAGTTGATAAATACATATTGTAAGTTGAAAAATGTATTTTATTGGTTGATGAATGTATACAATCAAGTTTTAGGTGTAGAACATGCCTATTGTCTTGACAGTATACATTCATCAATTTACTACATACATTTGTCAATTTACAATATAGAAAGAGCAATCTGCGGCAGCCATTACACTGCTGTTGCAACAGCCACGGCATGCCCAATGGAATATTGTAATATCTTTCTGCAAAAAAGAAGAGGAAGACACAAAGAGCTAGCAACAACAACAAAATACAATACTTTCATCATCTTGTGACAGAGAATTAAACTAGTTGAGGTTGTAGAGGAGGAACAACCTCTATAATGCAAAATATTTACCCCCTCCATCCAAAATAAATTACGACACATCACTAAATATGAATGTCCCACATAAATTATAAAGTTTTCATATTTGGCAACTTTTGGGTGCTCAAATGTCTAATTATCCCTCCTTTATATGACATTCTCTTTCTACCCATTTACGATTCAACTCATACTTTTCTTTCCGTTTTCTCTCTCTCCATTCACAATTTTAGTCACACTTTATCTCCTACAAACTACAAAGGGCATTTAGGTAAACTAATACTGAGTCAATGTATTACTTAAAAATCGTCTCAAGTCAACATCTCATAATTTATCTGATACAAAAGACGTTTTCATCACTAAATATCAACAATATGAATAATTCACCAAATGATTAACCACAATTTTAAACAATGACAATAAATTCCTTAACTCTTGCAATTCAATGGCCGAGAAAATTTTTCGAATCCCACGATGGAGATTCTTTGTGAGCTGACGTAATGGTTGTAAATGAACTGACTCAATTCGAACCTATCTTGAACTCAAACTTGAACAAAATCAATCTTGCTCGCAAACACATAAGAAGAACTCGAATCAAGCCGGAGTCGAACTGTGGAACCCACTGATCCAAAAAAAAAGAAGCTTGCCAAGTTCGGCCCAACTAACCGACTCGAGTTGAGTCGAGTCAAACTCGAATAGTTCGCCAATAGTTCGACTCGACTACAGCCCTCTCAGTAGAGTTGTACAGAACAAGATCAAGATGAGGTATCAGACAAATAGTCAATTTTTAACCTGAAATGATTGCTTCGCAGCTTGAGAAACTTCAGGAACTGAATCAAACTGTGAAACCCACCATGGTCCTGCCAAAGATTTCACATGTGGAGCCAAATCCCTTCTGGAAAAAAATTGTGGTTATTTTTCAGCAAAATAAAGCACAAGAGCCATCACAATAAAGCAAGTTTTGGAAAAATCAGGGACCAAAAAGCTACACAAGACACAGATAGAAGGGTTCATCAGTCTATTAGCAATAGAATCCTTTTTTACCACGGAGATAACATAAACCAAGCTGAAGTTTCCGTCAGGAGTATTTATGAAGTAGGACTTGCAAAGTGTTCATGAAATCTACATCATTAATGCACAGGCTCACCAGACAAAGAGAGTTGTATCTCAAGGGTTACAACATTATCCTTGTAAACCGACATATCAAGCTATTGATATCAGGGAAGACTATTCTTTCATAACAAACTGCTTTTTCAAGGAAGACGAGACAGTTCTGGGAGCACAGGTCTTTTCTAACAGGAGTTACCAGAGAAGTAACTACTTTGTAGAATGGGGGACATCAGTGGCATCAACGATGCACTTTTCTACCACTCTTTCAATTTTTGCAACATTCTTTAACGAGTTCCATAATGAATTGGTAAAGAAATGAGTGATCTCCAAAGTTTACAATATGACCCTCCCCCCCTCCACCCCTTCCCTCCTGTCATACATTAGCCAAATCACTATCCAACCTTTTGTAGAAGCCCATATGTAACATCAAGTGAGGTACTACAACATGCAAAAAAGCATACCCATGCAAATGGGTTACGGTACCCCGCCTACCCTATAATATATGTGTGAGAGAGAGAGAGAGAAGATTTTGAGAACTCTTTGCAGAGTTGATTCTTGAACATGGTATCAAAGCATGTACAACATTAGGCCATAAGTTTGAATCTGACAGCTGTCATTTGTTATGGTGTTTGATTATCCATGCCACATTAGGACTAAGTATAAGATGGACCGCTACATTATCCCTGCTACAGTCCCATAAAGAACATTCAATGATGAGGAGGGTTAAGACACTAATTACACAGTGGGTTTTCTACTATCAGTTTGATGTGTGGTGAAGTTAGTTTGCCAATAAAGGTTAACAGACTTCAGACACAGAATGCAAACAAAGATACTGCCACGAATATGAAAATTAATGATAAGGACGAACCCGACAACAGCTACGATGGTGGCCATGGTGTCATGAGTAGCGCGTCTCACTTCTCTATTGTAGTCCACTAACAGCCTCTTGTACTCAAATGCCTGATGTCAGATAAAATATGAAGATAGAGTACTATTTCTTGCTAACATGTCTGGTATCAAAACTAGTGGCACAGGTGAATTATAGACCATGTAACATTTGACATCAGCCGACATTTAGCCACTAATATGGGGTACAAAACACATACCCATTGAGGGATGATAGGTATCACATCCTTGCCAGACTTTTGCTTCAGCAACGTAGTCAAAGAACTTAATGCCTTAAGCTGCATAAAAAAAAATAGAAGAAGATAGTATTAACATATTGTCAATAACATTTCTGTGCGACTGCATAAAGAAACTTTCCTGCCTTGAGTTCCTCATGAGTGGCAATGGAACAATGTGTGATTGTTAATAATATTATCATAATGGAGATGGTAGAAAAAACAAGATGCAATCGGCTCCATATGCCCGGGGGCAGCCTTGCAGAAACCGGGATGGCATTTTATTTGAAGTCATAGTTTTAACGGCATCTGCCTTACACAACAGAATAGGAGACAATATGGATGAAGACCTTGGTGGTGGGGTCCTTCCTAGAAAGCCTCTTCAGGTGTTGCGCAATCTCACTGTCAATGTCCTGCGTTAGAAGGCCAGCTATCCCAGTCAGTTTTTTTGTTGCAAACAGGAGACATTTTTTTATCTGATATTAAGTGGTAACGGAAGGGTCCTGATGATACTGGGAACATCATGCATACCGTCAGGGAGAGGAGGAGGGAATCATGGACGGCAGTGGTTTGCAGAGCAGAATCGAGACGTGTACTGCCAACATAACCTCCAAAACCAACCCCAGCGGCGGCCGCTGCAGCCGAACCAGAAGGCAAAAGAGAAGCAGCAACGCTGCAAACAAGTAGACATCATCATCATGATATCTCGATGAAACTAAATTAAAGAGGAGCAAATATACAAGAGCAGCAGCAGCAGCAGCCGCCGCCGCCTCCGCCTCATGCGGTGGTTCGGTTTGTTGGGTAGATTGATTGATTGTTACCTGCTGCTGGAAGGACGCGCTTTGGTCCTGTTGCCACCGTCTCCTTTTTGCCTTCCCATGCTTCTTCGATTGATTGCTCGATCAATGGATAGATACTCTTTCCTTCTTTCGTCGATTATTATTGTGTCGTGTTTGGGCTTCCGAACTCTGCAGATTAGGGTTCGGTGCTACAGATTAGGGTTTCGACGCTATAAATACGAATCCTTCAGACTAATTCTCCTCCGACGACTCTGACTGGGCTGCAGGCAGATTACCTCCTGTTTGGATTCCCTTCTTCAACAAATTCGCTGGCCCCTAATAACACGATTCCCCCAAATACCCCAAAATCTCTGGCGCGTTCTCTCTTTCCTGCTACGGCTTTTAGCGTAGAGCAGACAAATATACCGTCCTATGTAAAGTATGAAATTTTCTATAGCGGATGTTCACTTTCTAAATTCCATAATCCCTTCCTTGTAACAAAAAATTACACTACAATGTATCTAAGAAAAATGATGTGAGTCATTATAAGTATATCAAATTAAAATTTATAAACATTTATTTTTAATTTAAAAATACTATTTTTTATCTCATAATATAAATAATATTGATTTATTTATATCATATTAATTTTAATCATCTAAAAAAAATATCAAAACAATATATTATAATACAATCATTAACGAAAGCACAGAGTGGGTTACCGTGGCGTTGCCATGTAGTGAAAATATTTTGGTTCAGATCCTTGAGGACATTGATGCTCAAGCAGATGCTACTGCTCAGCTGGCCGGTCTTCTTGCTCCACCCAAGATGCCTCCCAAAAGGCCATTTCAAATGTTCAGGGAGTAACTTGAAAAACATGAGGAGCAATGTTTGAATTTCGTGATAAGCAGACCAAATATGAGGAAGAAGTTAAGAAAACCCTAGCAGGTGATCCAGGTGCGGGTGCGGCTGGCGATGAAGTTAATGGTGCGGCTGATGATGAATGAAATGAACTAGTCCTTTCGTTATTCTGTATCAGATTGTCTTGCTGGATATCTTATTAGCTTGGTGCATCTCACAATATGGATTGCCAAAGATAAAATTCAACAATCTCACAATAACTTGCTTCAACGTGCATGATTTTTCTTTGTCAAATTCCTCGTGATTTTTGACAATCAAAATATCAAAGTTAATTTTAGATAATAAAAAGAAAATCAAACATAAACAAAACAAAAAAAAATTAATAAGAACATGTGACACATCCGTGATAGTTGAAGAAGACATAATATCAAAATATAAAATGATAGCTTTAGAGGAACATTATCAAATTATAATAAATCTACACAATTCATTGTTAAAATATAGAATTGCTTATGTTATTTTAACATGTATGATTGTAGATGCTCTTATGTGTTACTTTTACTTGTTTTTTTCTTCGAAGGGGAGCTAGTTTCATACGCCTAATCAATGTTGGCTCATGGAAATGGGTTCAATTGTCGAACATATTAGGGTCAAAAAATTAAAAATAGCTGATGTAATTTTAACTTATAAAATAGTGCATAAAAAGATTTAATTAACATTATGATACACATTTACATTTTCGCTTAACAAATCAATTCCGTTTCCCTCGAATTCCCCACTCTATCCTTTCCTTTTCCACAACTGCTAATCTCCATCAACTCTTTTAACGAACAAAAAAAAAAGGAAAATATTGCAAAGTATTAAAAATGTAAACTTTAATAAGTGGCTATTCTGAATGGTTTAGGGTTTAGGGTTGAGGGTATCGGGTTTAGGGTTTAGGGTTAGGGTTAGGGTTTAGGGTTAGGGTTTAGTCTAAGGGTTTAGGGTTTAGGGTTAGGGTTTAGGGTTTAGGGTTTAGGTTTAGGGTTTAGGGTTTAGGGTTAGGGTTTAGGGTTA
>LIEC01000117.1:0-10631 GCA_001925005.1 Drosera capensis
GTAGTTACATGTGTGCGAGATGAATTACAGGTGGAGGGATACAATCTTGGTGAAGCAAACAACCAACACCTTTGAATGAGATGTCTATGTATGTACTATGAATATCATTCGAGAAGCAGGAGTTACAAACCCAATCCAAGCGTTAGAATTTCATGAAAATTGTCATTGTATGTAATGGTATGATATGCGGCACTCCAAGAAGCTATGCTGTGGACTTTGGAGGTTACAGAGTTTTTTAACTTGATGATTGCCCTCGACTTTCAAACATTGCCGCATTCAGTAATCGACCCTATGAGACACAGCAACCGCTAGTTGCAGAGACTATTGCTTAAACATCATTTTAGCCCGACGGCTGAGCTTTCTGAGTGCATCCTTCACTATTTCTCTGTGATTCTCTAAACAAGAAACAATTGTTTATGATCGCTTGCAAGTCTGTTGCTTAAAATATTACCTGTTAATAAACGTCATTTTACATGTGTGTCACATTTACAATTGTCAATCCTATACATTCTATGAAGAAAACCCCTACCTAAAAGTGAACTTGACATCGCTCCCAAAATAACCACAGGGAAGATGCAAATCACCACAAAAGAATCAACAAATGCTACCTGGAAAAAACTACAACGATATCCAACTCCTGTACAGTTAGCTAATGTCACTTACCGATCGGTATTGATGTCAGTCGTCCATCCTCTGGATTTCGCCCATCATGATTCGATTGCTGGTGACTTTGAAACCCAGGAGCTTTGGATCAATCTGCCTCCCTTTCTTCGCCTTCTTTTTCCCACTCTTGGCACTTTGTGCTCCGTCCGTCGAATCAGCAGCTGCAGGTCCAGCCTGTGTGTCTGGTTGTGGAGGCTTTTTTAACATGTCCACGAAAGAAGGATCTGAAACATCAGCGTCGCTACAAGATGAGATTCGCCTGAAACGCATATCCTTCTTCATAGAAACAGTAGCTTCCGGAGCTTGAGTAACTGCACCAACCCCATTTAAAGACGTTCAATGATGGGTCTTCCTATGAAAACTCTCACAAAGGTACTATGTGCTACAATGTCCTCAAAAACTGTCTCGGAGGGGAAAGCTCATAAGTTAGACAAGCTTAAAATGATCAAATGATTCAAAAGTCGACCAGAACCATTCGCTTTAAATAGAAAGAAAAATGAACACACATTCATCTTACTGCTAGATTAGATCACCGCTCAGGTGCTCATGCCAGTTTTATATAATCTGACTACAGGGTAAACGATCTACTCAGAGAATTATCCGCAAATGGAGACCTTTTTCCACAACTCACAAGATGAAGGTAACGTAGCTACATACCATCGGATGGATCAACTGCCTGAGTCACTCCTCTGGTTCCAGGATCTGTCACGGGATCAGATAAGCCTTCAACGGGCGACAGAGCATGAGGAATAGGGGGGCGTTCTCTAGTTGGGGTTCTGATAAACGATTCAATAACTCATTCATTCCATAAAAGCTAACACCAGCATTTGCATTCAAGCCAGAAATTAAACCAGCAGCTAAATCATTATTCTCTGCAAGTGATCAACAAAGTTAAATTACCTGTCAGCAGCGATCTGTTCAGTAAACGAATTAGATCGGCCCATCTTCTCATTATAGAATCCGCCCTCACCACCTACAACATGCTCAAAGTTACTCCTCCATCACAGCGAACTATCTGCATGATAATGTGAGGATAAACGAACATTACCAGCAAAACCACTAGACCCGTGACTGACAGATGAATTGGTCTGAATCTCCTCACCATCTAGAGAAATACTAGCTTGTTTTGGGATACCCTCAAGCATCTTTGAAGCTGAACCCTTTGCCGTACCTTCATTTTTGGGAAGGAGCTTTATTCTCTGTGTCTCAGACAAAGCTCTCTCCACTAAAGGTTGCCCAACCATGTCTGAACTTTGATATGCGGCTTGAGAAGTTTGTTTAGTAGCGGGCAAGAGGGACTCCCTCTCAATGAGTATCCCAGAAATAGAGTGACCATGCAACCTTCCAGTACTTTGTAATCTGCCAATCGAGTCATCGAGCAACGAACTTTGTAATTGTTCACCTGATATATAACTGAAAGATGGTTCACCAGCCGAGTTATTCAAACCAGCTTCTCGATCTTGGCCAAGGCTAAAAAGTTGATCCCTGGAAGCAGGTAATCCAGAGGGTGGTCTACCTTCTATGTTATTATTCACTTGATGTGGTTCAGAAGAGCTGGATTTTCTACTGAGCAATTCCATCAGAGAACGCCTTGAGCTTTCTTCATCATATCCAGCTGATGACCATGATTCCATGTCGTCTGAATTCATTTTTATTTCAAACTCGTCTTTCCGCCGCATAGCATTCACAGGTCGCTCTATCCAATCATTTGACCGCCGGTTGTCAGCCTTTGCCCATCGTCCCTCCACTGCATCCAAATTTGATGCAGGAAACTCATTTGGAACATAAGGGTGCTGTTGAGGCTGGGAAGAAGAAAATAAACCCATTTGGCTGGTTCGCTTAGGGGGGGCCTGAATATCTATACCCTTAAACCGTGCTACGGCACTCGCGATGTCTAAGTCCATCCCAACATCAGCTGAGGGACCAATTAAATTTTCATTTGGGAGAGCCCCTGGATCATAAAGGCCTAGCCGAAGTCGTTCCTGTAGTTGGAGATCTGGATCCAAATGCATAGGTTGAACATCATGTGTTGACATCTGTGGTTGCTGGAAGACATCACCAAATGGGCTTATTCCTCCTGAGTGACCTCTATGAAAACCAGAAGTACCCCTCGAAAACCGATCAGGTTCATCCATTGACCACACTGAACCGATGGTCCTTCTTTCTTCCATTTCAGGCCCATGCCTAAGTCCCATTGCCAACTGTCTTGCCTGCAACTGCTCCTGCTGACGCTCTTGACGCTTCCAAAAAAGCAGATCCTTAATCATAGCACCCACTGGCGGAAGTAGATAGTTCTGACTCTCCCTGTGTGCTACTTGGCCACGATTCACTTGCATATATTGCTCCAAATATGGATCGCTCACGGAATTATGCTGGGACCGCAGCTGCAGTTCCTGAGCAAGTCGCTGCTTCAATAATGCCTGATCCAAGGCACTGCCCCTACTAACATCAAATTGAGACTGGGGAAAGCCGGGGTCATTCAAGTGGCGATGACCCAATTGTTCAAGGAGGATTTGCCTGGACAGGGACTGCTGCTCATGATTAAGCATTGGCGTGGGAATATGCTGTTGTTGCAGTAGCTGTTGCCGCTGTATCTCTTGCTTTATCTCCAGCTGCCTTTGTCGCTGCTGAAGTGCCAAAATCTGTTCCAACTCACCCATAGACTGATCGGTCAAATGTTGGCGAATAGAATTACGCATTGCACCTGGTCTAAGAGGCAATTCATTCAAATGACTTATTTGGGATAACCGCTGACTTTGTTGTAGATGATGTTGTTGAAGTTGCTGCAAAATAAGTTGTTCATCCAATTCCCGACGCATGGCTTCTTGTTCTATCGACACTAAATTATGAGCACCTACAGCACTTCTATTCGTGTTAGCACTAGCAACTGGATCTGTTCTGTAAAACTCGGGCCACGAGTTCTCAGTAACATGTGCATCAGCAACTCCATCAAATGGAGCAACCCTTTCTCCCGTGTGACCCAATAAGTGGCCTTGCATGCCAATGTTATTCTGTTCCTCGGTGGGATGAGTTCCCTTAATCTCTGACAACAATATGCCAAACGGATGCAACTTATCGTCATTTTGCGTAGATATGCCAGTTTCCCCCAACCCATTTGGATGATGAGAGTGGCCCAGAGGATTGACAAGCTCACCATCATTGCCTCCCAAAATCACTCCAGTGGGAAAACCTCCACTCCTAGGTCTTCCTACAATTTCTGCCAAAGGAAATAGTAAATTTATGTGATGAGTGGGGTAAAAAAAAAAATCAAACTGACAGCATAAAAAAGAAAAAAAAAGTACCTTCATCTTGGGCAACAGAATCTGGAAACTGTTTTCCATCAGAATAAGCACATTGCGATGAGGAATCATGCTCCATCAAGCCAGAGTAAGGCTGTTGATTTGGCATAGTATTGAATTCAGGCACCCGCCAACTTTGGTTGGCAAGCGGTAACATATCAGACTCAGTGGCAATAACAGAGGCAGGTAATTCCAGGCTTCCTCCCAGAGCTCCAGCAGCTTGCTCAATGTTAGGAGATAAACCCATACTGTCATTATGACTTTCTCCTACATTTAGATAGGGCATGAGATCACCCAATGATTGGAAAGGTGTTCCTTCAGGAGCATCTGCAAGCTGAACAGGTAAATCTGTACCAAAGAACCCTTGGTCAAACCATGAGATGATATCAACCCCCAGAAATGGCCCTTGGATCACACCTTGAGGATCACGATAGCACAGTGTCAACTCTTCAGGCGATATTCCACCTTTCCAGACTCCATAAATATTTTGAGACTGCTGAAGGTTGTGAATCTGTCCATCTCCCAAATTTTCGAAAACCAACAGCGAATCCATTTTGTCAGGCAGCTTTGCGTGAATATCAAAAGCAACTCGAACTGCCTCATCAAATAAAGAAGGCTTTGTAGCTACAGAATCCGTAGACAACTGACCCTCAACATTTTTAGTTGTATTCTCCATGCCATCAGGAGACTTTTGAGCTGTTCCTGGCAACTCAGCTGATACTACCTCCACAACCTGCGGTTCTTCTTCTTGAACAGCATTTTTCACTAAAATAAACAATTACCAGTGTTACTATTAAAAAGAGAAGGAAAAGAAAAATCCGATCCGAAACTGGGAAACACTAATATAATTGAACTTGGATGGTGTGCAAGATCATTTGATAAGAAAAAATCACCTTCTGTCACAGAAGTATCGCTGTTGAAAACATCTGGAAAGTTACCAATAACATCATCTCCAAAAACATCTGCGGAAAGCACACCAAGACTTCCCTCTTTATTATCCAAGTCTTCAATACCAACAAAAGCAAGAAGCAATTACAATTCCCATAAGGAATTGGATCTAGGAAAACGGTAACATAACTACATTTGAAATTACCTGTATAGTTCTCAGTCGCTTTGGCAATTTTTGGTGAACTACTGGTAATTTTTCCTTCCCAAATATCTTTCAAAGCAGCCTATTGAAAAGAGTGGACACAATTGTCAGGCACATCTATACTAAAATCAAGCAACACAGGTAAAGACATATGGCCTCATTTAAGAAAATCTAATTAGAAGTTTACTCTTAGATCTTACCTCCTCTTCCACATCCGGGGCACTGAAAGCAAATGGTTCAACAGAGTCCACCTTAGTTAAGGAAGCTGGTGCCTCCATTGAGGGAATACTAGCAAACAGTTGAGTCTCTTTTTGTACTCGATAAATGTCAAGCAGTTTGCCCCTTGGATAGCGGAAAGTATCATCAGGAAAACTTAGCTTCACAGATGATGCCTCCTTTCCCTCTGATTGTGCAGCACCAATTGGACTCCCAAAAGAGTCCTTCAAAAGAGGCAGAGCTCTTCCCCTACCTCTTCCTGAAGGGAATCCCCGACTTGTAGCCTCGGTTTTTCCCTTCTCGGGGGCAGCCCGAAATGGAGCCTGAGTGCTAGAATTAGATTCCGACCTATGGCGGGGCCTCCATTTATCACGGGACTCTGAGTCACGTTCCACAACAGCACGGTTGCCAGTTCCAACAGACTGATTGTCACCAGACTCTTCCTTGTCATCTGCCCTCTTCTCGGGTCGGGCTTCTTTCTCTTTGTCTTCAGGACCCCACCTAGATGACCACTTGTTATCACGACGTGTTTCATGTGCAGGAATACGATTGCTGGAATCATGCCGGCGATCAGAATTGTTCAAATTTCTACTTTCAGTTCCATCCCTGGTTGATACATTTTCCACACGACGGTCTAGTTTTCTTCGGTCTCTTCCACCACCAAGTAGCCCAGTTTCCCTTTCTTCTTCACGCCAACGACGTGCACGTTCACTCTCAGGTGCAACTTTCCTCCAATCCTTTTTGTCGCCCTCCTTCTGATTAGGATCGTTTGAGTTTCCAATCGAGAGAGAACTAGGTGGACGGATTTCCTGCATTTCATGAATATAAAAGCATACTATGATTGGTCAAAAGCACCAAAGAGATCACTACTCGTGTAAGAAAATGTTGGTCAGGTTTCCCAAGCCGTTTTTACAATCAATCAAGGCCAGGGAATGCGGAAAATTAAAACACAGTTACTCCTATCATTATTCGTTCATCCACAGTGAAATTTGTGACAGCAGAAATGCAAAAAACACAAAATTTGTTCCAGAGATCCTGATTCCAGAACGTTATTTTCAAGGTGATTGCGTCCAGAACAGATACTCGGTAATATGAGGACTAAAGTCAATAATTAGAGAATTTTGTTTATCCACAAAAACAATATCAAATAATTTTCTTCTAGCTTACATTATAAGCACATCCTCCGAGGAAAAAAGTACTCAGTCACTTGAGAATGGAAAATCCAATTACAATGAAAACTTAATATAGAGACCACAAACAACTAGATCTAATTTTACAAGGTACACATTTAAGGATGTCAAAGGCTGGTAGTCTGTAATCGTGAAATTATATCACTAGATGGAATATGGCAAACAGAACTAATATTTAAGTTGTTAAGCTAAACAACTCACACTTAAAGCCAAATTGAACAGAAAACAATGTAAATACTGAATAGAGAAAGTGTAACAAAAGGCAAAGTGAGTAACAGGAAGTTGACACAACCATACCATCCTAGTCTCAGTTGGTTTAGCATAAAGCCATTGGGGAGACAGAGGAATGCTGCTCTCAGAAGGTGCTTGGTCAGCACCAGCTGCTGGCATACATGACATCAGCAACAAGTTAAAATAGCACACCTACAGGACCCGACAGATAATCACAAATTCCTTGAATACAAAGGGTACCTTTCATGTCATCAGCATACCCCATTGTTCCTTTGTCGTCTTCAGATCGACCAGAAATTTCCACTATCAAAAACAAGGAGGAAATTTCAAGTCGTAGATTACCGCCAAAAAAAAAAAAAACTCAAACAGCATTTCATAAAATAATCACTCGCTAGAATTAAACTGACAGGACAACAAACTCATGATGCAACTATCCATGGATTAGAATTTATAACATCATAAAAGCAAAATTTATCAGCAAGGCAGGCCGTCTCTCAATTCCGTAATAAAACAAATGAAACCATTCAACCATCAAACTAAACGACAAAAGCTACAATAACCCTCAACTAGCCTAAAAACGAAAGCAAAGCTAAAATACAAACAATGTTTACCAAAAGTGAAATTTCGATAGTTCCCTCACCAAAACCCTACTACTTTTCCCATCCCGCATATCAGGAACAGCAACAGCACACTAGAACAATCAACATTAAAAATGAGTCTCAATGCAACCACTAGCAGACAATCAAAACCCTAAATCCCAACTCTGTCACATGCAACACATCGATCAACCGCACATCCGGTCAATAATCCAAGAAATTAACCAAATCAAAAACCGAAACACAAATCGAACAACACCACATCAAAACCAATCCATCCATCAACTACCAATCCAAACATACAAAGATAAAGAACAAGACGAGACTGAAATCATATACGTTTCGCTTTCGTGGCCGTGACGAGATCATCATGCAAATCAAACTTCCCTTCAGCCGCCATCAGATCACTTCGTTCAAATCCAACAAATCAATCGAAAATCACAGATCCAATAAACCGGACAGGAACCAACGGGACTCCGAGTTTCGAATCCGAGACGGCGGCGATTTGGGGGAATGAGGAAGATCAGAATCGACGGCGATTTGGGGGAAATTGAATTTGGGGATTTGTGAGAATTTGCGTGATTAGGGTTTGGGGAGTTTGAAAGGGAGAGAGAGAGAGGAGAGGATTGTGAGGGAGGAGAAACGAGGGGAAAAGAGTTATGGATCGGATAAAACTGCCAAATCAAACTGATGTGATTACGATTTTTCATCCGTTTTTTATTTTTCTTCCCACTGATTTTTTAAATCCTCGTTTATTAGCCTGCTCATAGTTTACTAAGATTGTTGAAATGATTTGGAATATATGGGAAAAGTTGATTTTTTTAATACAGGGTGTTGGGTTCTGGTCCCGTAATATATTTTGTTCTTAATATTACATTTTTCTATCTCATAATATAAATAATTTGTTGGAGAATTTTCGTAGAATGATAATAAGATTTATTATATTATTTAAATAAAAAATTAAATCATAAGAAAAAATATTTTCTTTATATAAGATTTTCACAATTTTAAATACATAAACAAATAAAATCAATCACTTAAAAAACTTTTCAAATTCTTTTCCTAAAACCACAAGGAAAAAATATTTTCCATGTATAAAATTTTTATTACAAGATCGTGATCCACCTAATTCTAGTATCATGTATCTATCATTCATCCTTTAATTTTAATGGTTTTCATATAAAAAAATAAATCACAAGAAACAAATATTTTCTTTGTATAAAATTTCACAATTTTAAATACATAAACAAATAAAATCAATCATTTAAAGAACTTTTCAAATTCTTTCCCTAAAACCACAAGAAAAAAATATTTTCCATGTATAAAATTTTTATTACAGGAGAATCGTGATTGACCTAATTCTAATATCATCAGTGTCTATCATTCATCCTTTAATCTTAATAGTTTTCATATATCTTATCATTTACCTACTAGTATATCGCAAGCCATTTATACGATAAATCCATCAACGAAAACTTCATCTTCCCTATACTTATAAACAATAATACATCAACAGCACATCGTATTCCTATTGCAAGCATACCATTCCACTGCTTTTCTTGCATCTATCTCTTTAATTGTGAATTGTTGATCATGTTGTCGCCACCATTTGATGATTTTGACGAAGAATTGCTCAACGGGGCCCAAATCCTCGTGGATATGAGCTGCATGAAACTTACTCAAAGAAAACAGGAACAACTCTTACGTAAGGTCAGGAAGTCAAATATTAAACATCAACGACGAGAGATCGCATCCCTTAAACCCGTAGTCGTCGTACCAAGATCACTGCCTCGCGATATTGCCCCTAATGTTCAAGGTGAACAACCAGTACCGCCAGATGGGTTAGCCCCGAGGCCACATATTTCAAATATTGCACCAGAGAGTATTACAGAATACAGCGTGCCTTTCTTGAAAAGATTGGCCCAAAGTGGCATTGATCCCTTACTAGCTCGTTTCTCTTTCACGCTCACAAACTATGGGCGGTTCATGGTTCCCTTCATGAGCAACGAGGAGGTCAAGAAGCTCGACGAGGGGATAAACGTGCCAATGTATGACATGACAGGGAGGGAATACCAGATGATGTTCAAAAGATGGGAACGGATGATTGTGCTTATCACAGGATGGATGAATTTTGTACAAGATTACCACTTGAATGAACGTCTGATAGAAAATAAAGAATTAATCGACGTTATTATTTGGATGTTTAGGTTGATCGATGGTCCTGGAATTTGCTTCGTGCTCGTCCTCAGGGGTTAAGGCATACATTTTTTGTGTGGTTGATCTTTTGTTCTAGCACATTTAGGAGAATTGTCGATATCTTGTGTTATGTCTTGAGGGCATGCTTTATGAATTCAAGATCGGATGTGTAATTTTGTAGAAAGATTTGGTGGTCAAACCTAGAACATGGAAAGTATTTCTCTTTTGTTGACGGATAAACCAAGGAAGTTATTAAGATAAGACTACAATATATATATATATATTTGTTTTCTTTGTAGATTTGCATGTTTAGAATTATGAGTATGTTTTTAATCGATGTTTTACAACGTTATGGTTGTGGTGTACTACTAGTAGTCCCGGCCAAAATCCAGCAAACTTTTTATTAATTCTGACCAAAATCCGGTAGGCGGCGTACTACTAGCCTTAACAGAGAAACGTTCACCTCCAAATGATGTTAACTGGATTTTAGTTCATGTACAATCATGGTAATATCGATAGAATAATTGCTACAATGCCTCTTTGGTGCACAAACTATGCACCAGAGACGTTACTAATGACAGTTTTCTTATTGTTACAAGTATAATTGCAGTACAATATGCCAAGAGTTGCCTAAAAGTTTATCTGGGTATTCTCTGTATCGTATATGGTGGTACAACAGCACAGATTTCCATCGCAAACCATAGTTTACAAATACTGCATCCTCTTTGGCAGGTTGATTCCTGCCCTCTGCAACAATTGAA
This sequence comes from Drosera capensis, assembly GCA_001925005.1. Classification (NCBI taxonomy): domain Eukaryota; kingdom Viridiplantae; phylum Streptophyta; class Magnoliopsida; order Caryophyllales; family Droseraceae; genus Drosera; species Drosera capensis. Next base: position 10,243 of record LIEC01000117.1, read on the forward strand.
TGGAAGTGTGCTTCGCCTTTGCGATGATTTCACCTTGCAATCCAACACCAACAATATTGAAAAATAAGAAAATAGAAATGAGACGAAAAATGGTGAAGGTCCATGTTGATCACAAACTCTGGTTTGAATTATAAAGAGAACACCAGAAGTTAAAGTCGCATAATGGTGGACAGATTAACGATGGCATATATCAGTATTTGTAGACATAATTCTGATCGGATAATAAAGTTACCAACTATACATACCTCATCTACAGTCAGGATCTTTTCATCTTTCATAATCCACTTGCCATTGCACATGACAGAGATGATATTTTCCGTGCACATGCAATATACAAGATTAGAGATCCTGCAAATATAAGAATATGAGGGGGGGGGGGGGGAAAAAAA
>LIEC01000117.1:10651-46477 GCA_001925005.1 Drosera capensis
GAGGGGGGGGGGGGGGGGGGGGAATCAATATTTAGAGATATAATTTTGATCACCATAAGTTCATTGAAAGAGCCATTCTGGCACAAGAAAGCACAGAGAACTACATGATACAATGCATACAGCGTACCTATCATGAACAGGGGCCATTGTCCACGAGGAAGAATCGACGATGACCATGTCAGCCTGCATATATATGCTGTATGCATAAGCCTCAGTAAGCAGAATGCTGTCAATTATTCCTCAAGTTGCCCAAATATCTTTTAGGAAATGTTGTTATGAATACATGCTTATTGCTCATAGCATCTCATTTCCTTCAAGACCACATTCCCATTTCAATCGATGAAAATAAGCTGGAACATGTACCAACCTTCTTCCCAACCTCAAGTGATCCTATTTCATTATCCCACAGTACTGTTTTTGCCCCATTTATTGTTGCCCATTTAAGGACGACTTCAGCAGGCAGTGTAGTAGGATCTGTAGCTCCCCTTGTTACTACTTCAGAGACTTTGTTAATTGGTGAAGCAAGATACATGTCATCAACTGCACAGAAAAAGACAAGTCGTTAGCTCTGCTTGATCAGATTGCTGTTACTGTTTGCATCGACTGAAAACAAAAAGGGATTTAGTAGTCACGAGTCAATATGAGCAACTAAAGAGAAGTCCTGCGAGGGCTGTGATTCAAATTAAAATGGAAGATAAGCACATGTCTTACATGTTGGAGTTTTGTCTCAAGAACCCGAGAAGACGTCAAATGATGAGCTTGGGAGATGATACAAAGCGCCCGGGCGCGGACTAGGTCACGCCCTGGCGCGAGTCTGTTGACAGAGGGACGATTGTTTTTTGGATCGATCCGAGATCGGTCCAATTTCGGTCCGAGATTGTGTTTGTATCTCTTTATTTATGAGTCTACAAATAATCCTGTATCAGATTCAATCGAGATTCAGTCATATATCGATTTCAAGAAGGTTGCCATAGGGTTAGAGCGAAATATAACAGAGATTGAGAGAGAGACGATCGTTTGTAATCGTGTGATTCGATTAGAGCATTGTTTCTTGTGGGGATTTTCTCCCGGCGATCAGGTTTTCCCACGTTAAAACTTGCGTGTTGTTATTTTATTTCTTATTTGTATTGATCGTTGCTTGATTGTGATATTTGGATCCATCAAATTCTCGGGTTGAATTCGGATCGAATTCGAAACAAGTGATAACAAAGCTCCATGTTGCGTCATGCATAGAAAAGTTCAAATCTTTAAAGGAAAGATTAGATCTTTGTGATACAGATCAGATCTTTGATCAAGATTGAACCTTTCGGAGTTAGTATGTTGTGCGAATGAGAAGATGGTGAATACAACGAAGTTTGAGATCAAGCTGTTCGATGGGAAGACAAACTTCTGTATCTGGCAGAATACGTTCAAGGATATCTTAGTTTAACAGGGACTATCGAAGGCACTTAAAGGCGAAAAGCCCATTGACATGAAGAAGGAAGATTAAAAAGAGATTGAGGAGAAAACGATCACTATCATTCGCTTGAGTCTTACGCCAAATGTGAAATATCAGGTTTTGATGGAGACTTCTCTCAAGATGTTGTGAGAGAAACTGGAGCCGATCTACATGTCCAAATCGTTGTCAAATAACCTCTTCTTGAAGATAGACTTGTTTGATCTGAAGATGGAGGAAGGAGTAGATTTGAACGATCACATAGTAGAGTTCATGAGGTTGGTACCAGTTTAGAAGTGAAGGTAGATCCGGAAGATCAAGCTTTGATCTTATTGAAGTCGCTTCCTAGTTCCTATGCTGCGCGCAAGACAACCTTATTTGTCGGGAGAGATAATGTGAAGGTTGAGGATGTGATTTTTCGCGATGCTTGATGTGAGTAAATTGAACCCAATTTCAATCAACGAAGGAGAAGGCTTAGTAACGAGATTCAAGTCTAAAAGAAGGACAAAAGACAAGACTCAGGTGGAGTGCTATATGTGTCATAGGATGGGATGAGACACTACGTGATGGAGTGTCCGGAGAACAAGAATAGAGGGAGAAAGTCAAGTTCTGCGAATACATAAGGGAACCACGACGACGAGGATGAAGAGCTCTACATGATCTCAAATTTATCGGATCTCCAGAAAAGTTCTACGATAGAGCATCTCAATCATGTACACGAGAGATACAAGTACCAAAGATCAACTGATGACAGAGAGGACTGAAGGTGGTAGAGCATCATCTAAGATGACTGGTCGGTACAGGTGGGTACTGAAGACGGAAGCAAAGGTGGTAAGTCTCGCCTTTAAGGTCTCAAGTTCTCAATAATTAACAATGTGGTGGAGCGCCCCCACCACAAGAAACAGGGTGAAAGGTCGTGTCCGAGAGGGGTACGAGGTGGTTTCTCAAGCTGGGTGTTTCGGAAAGCTCAAACAGACATTCGAATTCGACAAAGGTGAAAATTGTTGGAGTTTTGTCTCAAGAACCCGCGAAGATGTCAGATGATGCACGCAGGAGATGATACAAAGCGCTCGAACGCAGGTGTGCTTCACTTCGGGGCGTGTTCTGCGATGCCAAGCAACGAACCGAAAAAAGTGTGAAGCACCCGTACGCAGGCTGGGTCACGTCCGGGCACAAGTTTATTGATAGAGGGCATTGTTTTTTGGATTGATGCGAGATCGGTTCAATTTTGGTCCGAGATTTTGTTTATATCTCTTAATTTATGACTCTATAAATAACTCTGTATCAGATTCACTTGTATATCAATCTTAAGAGGGTTGTTATAGAGATTGTGAGAAGCTTATAGGGTTTACGTGAAACATAAGAGAGATTGAGAGATAGAAAGAGACGATCGTTTGTAATCGTGTGATTTGATTAGAGGGTTGTGTCTTGTGGGGTGTTTCTCCCGATGATCGGGTTTTTCCCACGTTAAATCTTACGTGCTGTTGTTTTATTTCTTGTTTGTATTGATCATTGCTTGATTGTGATATTCGGATCCATTAGATTCTCGGGTCGAATTCGTAACATTACATTTTTCCCCTTTTCATAATGGAATTTTTCCTCAGAGCATTAGATAAGTCGTGCAAAGAAGAGAAGACATATTCAACTACTCATGGCAATCACAACAAAGCTGAAAGCATTGAGCGAAAAATAGGAACGGTCAATACCAATGCTCATCCTATTGTTGGATGGTGCACCATCAGTTCCAAATGAAACACAAACTCCAGCTCAAAGCATTTTGTTTACTGGAGCAAAACCAAGCATCTACATAGCTGAGGCAGGACAGTGAGAAATTTTACCCCGGCCTTGGAAAGAAAGCCAATCTGCAAAATGTTAAAGCTTGGGGTTATGTCCAGAATATTGATTATAAACAAGATATGGCTCTAAGATTCAAATCAGTAGAAGTATGAGACCATTATATCGTCGAAGAAGCTAAGGCGAAGTCCATTACCTCGTTATCACTAACCCAAACAGTGTGAGCTGACAGCAGATTATCTTGCAGGAACCCTATTTTCTCCAAATATGTAGCTGTTCCATGATCAACCTTTTTAGTGTCCACAACCAAAGATAAGCGGTGATGCTGCAAAATGCCAATAATCAAAGATAAGCGGTGACATTTAGCACTTGAACAGAATCAGGCATTTGCATACATTCTATATTAACAACTGTAGCACTGTTTTCTTTCACACTTGTTGCATCAGGATCAACACAGCATTGATACACTTAAGAATATGGGATTTACCAACTCAGAGAATTATTCGCTAATATGTTCTCATCAATTTGTGCTCTACACTTTCCAAAGTTTTCAATTTGAATTTTGAACAACGATGTACAATAGAAAAACGAAGCAAACAGTTTCTCGGACCAATACTTAAATAGAAAAATGAAGACAAGTTCATACTTCTGCCACACAATAGATGATTAAGCTTACCATGTGGAGTCCAGTGTTGAGTTCCTTTGACACTTTACTGGTTTCCATCAGCAATTGGTCAGTCGTGTTCATAATTTGCTGAACTCCAAACCATACTCTAATACGTCCATTTGTTGTGTTATGGTGCTTCTTATAAAGTTCCTTCTGGGACTGTGTACATGAAAACAACCCTTTTAACTTCTGAAAATATGTGAATTCTCCCTTGATTGATTATTTACAAATGGCCTGCACCCACCTCATTACATTGATTAGCAGTTTTCCCACTCCACGCAGCAGGTAAACCATCGCCAGCATCCATTGTTGACTCTACTAAACAAGCACGTAACCCCAATAATTCAACTGCTCTTGCCATTTCAGACACATACTGGCCGCCTGCTTCAGCAAAGCAAGTCACCTGTATTTGCAATTAAAACAAATTCTGAGAATGGAAAACAAGAGATTTGCAAGAACCACTCTATGCTAGTAGTCTTCACTACTATGAAGGGTCATACAAAAATTTCACATACTGATATCCTCATTTTTTCTTGAGCAGAGGACAAATAATTTGCAACCCCAGAGTGAATAAGTTCTTTCCCACACAGCAGAGTTGATATGTACGAATCTTCTGGTGTCATGTGAGATTCATATGGCCAGATACGGTGATGCAACCATGTCATAAGATCAACATCATCTGCAATACCTCTTCCTATTTGCTGAGATGTGTGTACATGTGTATTGACCATTCCTGATAGGAAAATCATCAAACTACTTCATCAACTACACAGAAAATCACTAGCCACATAATTCAAGCCGGAGAAACTGTGTGCACTACTACGCAGTAACCAAGGATAAAGTACAACAATCCCACCAAAATGCTCCAACACATAATCACATACAACAACCTAGAATCTAAGAGTCAAGACCAAGCTAGAAACAATAAACATGGAAGTTACGGGATCAGACAAAGGTATGATGTGGAGCAGCCTGTCCTGGGTAAATATACAATCGGCTCTAAGTTCGACATCAACTCTTAACACCACTTGCTAGGACTCATCAGATCGATGTGAGCCTTAATACAACTTTATCCCTGTTCGACTACTATCCGCACAAGAACGAAACACGTCTTGACATATTAGACTAGGATCATTACCGCAAGTGGCTAGACTCAAAAGATCTGCTTATAAATACTTATGACTTATATGACTTTTTTTTTTTTTATGAACCATGACTTATGACTTCTATAATAGGGCTCGATGAATTTGTGGCTAGCCATAAGTCTTCGTGTGGCTAAACCGTTTGATTTGAAGATCAACAGTTCAGATCAACATACTTTCGATTTCTCGTTAAACCCCTTTATAAGCAATTAGTCATCTATATATGGCTACTTGTAACAACTCAAACAATTCAGCACCCTACAATTCCTCTTAGGATATACATTAGCGGGTCTTCCACCATCCCTTTCGAACTTTGGTAGAACTGGTTCTGACAATCCCAAACCTTTCATTCCCAACCAAAACCTAACCCCTCGAACTGATCCTCCCCAACATTACAAAAACTAGCACCAAATCACTTACCTGGGAGCACAAACTGCCCCTTCAAATCAACACATTTGTCCGCCACTGCCCCGAACCGGTCAACGATCTCCTTCGACTGTCCGATTGCCTTGATCCGATCATCCTCAATCACTATCCCTCCGTTCCGGTACACTCTGGTGTGGGAGTCCATGGTGACGATGACGGCCTTGTAGAGCACCGTCGTCGAGGGGATCGAATCACCGGTCGCCGCCGCCGCCGCCATGGGAGATTCGGTCTCGAGATCAGTGCAGAGCTGATGAAAGTATGTGAGGCACCGCAGCACGATGGTTGAGGTGTGTGTGAGTGCGTCAGTGTCGTCATGAATTTGAAATTTGGTGGCTGGAGGGTTTAATAGGGGTAAGTGTTTGGGAGAGTTCAAGCCGTAGTGCACGGTGGTCTAGGTGTGGACCGTTTCTAGCCATAGTATGCGTGTGATATGAACGTTTTTTTTTTCCCCACTTTTTGCACATTATTAGTGTAAGTGGCACTGTCACGGGTTGGTGTTGGTTTTGTTTTTTTTTTTTTTTTGGCGCATCATAAAAAATTTACGAATTCTTTTGGAAATGTTAGATCAACAACCTAAACCAAAACAATGTTTGACTTGTCATCATTTGCTTTATGCCAAAGCACTAGTAAATTATTTTTTTTTCTCATAATTTTTATAATGATATTTTCATAATATTATGTTTTTATTTTTAATGATATTATAAAAATTTTAAATTGACCTAAAATTAAAATTTACAACTTAATCTATTATTAATGTTTCATAATAATTTTGTGAAATAAAAAAATTGATTGTATTAAATTACATTTCGATCAGGAAAGTTGGAAAGTAGCTAGCTAATGCCAGTCTTGGACGATTGAAGTTCTGCAGAACGCTACGAATCTATTTATCCGGCTTAAGAGATATTCTCCGACTGAGTGGTTTGGTTCTTTTCATTCCCATGTTATAAAATCAACCAAGTCTTTCTTGTTCGGTCTTTCAGGTGATTGTGATGAAAGAAAGCCTGCTGTTTCATGTCATGAATGTGTGAATCAGAATCTGATCATCTGAAATGCAGTGCAGTGGACTCCCTTCTTGGACAGAGGGGCGCAGCTTGGGCTGGGAGCAAGATGGGGTTCAATGAAAACTGTTGGTGAGGCTGCAGTTCACGCTGCATAACTTCCTGTGTGTCATTGCAAAATAAATAGGACAGAGATAATAACTAATACTCCTAGATATATATGACTATGTAGACTAGGCATCGAATTCGAAGTAAGAGAGAGAGAGAGAGGGAGAGTGACAATATATAATTTGTTCAATATAATGCTACTCATGGTTGACTCACGACTAGCAACATACTAGTAGTGGACCTAGGGGAGAGCCTAACGACTATTGGGGGGTCGAGACGAGCCGATATTAACAAAATTGTACTCGAACAGTCATGTTTATCTTTGAGTCAGGCTTAACTAGAACTCGAGCTAGAAATTAGATATCGAGTTTTAACCAAATGCATGATTAGTTACAAACTCATCGATTCCTCATCGAACAAAACTCGAGTCAGTCGGAAAAAGATAAAACTGAAATCAAACTTGAATTTGGGCTTTCACAATCATGAATTTTGGACCGAATTCGGTTCGATAATGTGTCACTATTTAGGTTGTCGAATATTTTATGTCCTCGACTTATGCGTGTTACGTTAACTCAGTACGTGCCTATGTTGAAAAAAAAAATATCTAATATGATGTAGTCTCATGCTTATGTAATTACGTGAAGAAAACGGCGTTCTAAGAAATGAAAAGTTGAGGTGTCGAGCGAGGACATATGCGTCTTGATATCCTGGTGTCTCGTTCTAAGAAACGGGTTGAAGGTCGTGCGTACGACATGATTGACTAGAATCTCTAGACACTACCCGGGCAGGCCGTGCTTTAGACGCACGGGTCGTGCTTCGAGTCTCATTTATAAGATTAGATTTATTTAAATCTTTTTTAAGTCGATTTGATGATTTAAGACCGATATAATACTATATGTAATAATCATCTCTTCATATAGTGTTTTATAATTATGGTTTATGGTGGTATGTTGTGGGTTTTTCTTTTAATATTTGGGTTTCCAACGTTAATTCATGTATAGTTTGTTGCTATTTTTCTCGATACAGTGTCTTCAATCTTTTCAGTCTCGAGTTGAGTTGAGTCGAGTTTCACGAAATGGAACTCTTACTTAAACTACGTGATGAGTTAGTCTATATCTAACTTCTAATCAATATATGGATTAGTTACCTATTACAAACAAGAGGCTAGATAGTTTTCTTAAGTTAAAAGATTTAATAGAATTTATCTTGGATTTCGTGAATTTGTGGTTGATTTGAGATAGTGTTAGGTGTGATTAGATTGTTGGATTTGAAAATAAACACTCGTGATTTTCTTATTTTATAATTTTTTTAATTTTTAATCTTAATTCTCGGATGAAAAATTAAACGATTAAGATTAAAAGGTCTCAACTGAAGACTCGACACTTATCTAATTAGTATATAATTTAGATACTTTTCACCATTTTATTTTTTATGATAACTTATAGGATAGTTCCCAAAAACATATTTTTTACTCCCTCCGTCTCATGTCATTTGGAACACTTTTCTTATTAATCAGTGCTAATTTATTTGTAATTTTTTTTGATAATCAATTTATATTGATATAATCAAACTACATCATAAAAACTCAATACATATATATAACTACATATTGAATAAAATAATTATAATTAAAATAGAACAAAAGAATATACATTATATTGTGTTTAGGATATTACAATCCTATGTTTTATCTCACAATAACAACCCAATAACAAAGGCAACACATCAGGAGTATAGAATCCATCTCAAAAGCATTGCTAAATCTTTTTGTTTTGGAAAATTTCCATTTCAAAATTACTAAATTGCCCCGGAACTCAATACATAAATTCCCATGGGTGATTAGCATAGTTTTAATCCCATATCTAATCTAACAATATTAAATCAAAAAGCAAGATGTATTTAGCATCTTTTAAAAATAACAATTCAGATAACCTATCACATATAAAACCTACAAAAAATCAAATATACACCGTTTTGATCATACTATGAACAACAATAAAAAAAAATTCCTAAATTACTTTCAACTTTTTTATTATAAAAATTTCTCTATCAAATTAACTAAATTATATTTAACACAACATAAATATAAATTTTCTTATAAATCAATACTATCCCCACAATTCCACTCCCACGTCGTGATTGGTAGCACGCAGGCATGCTGGCACGCGACTTCACAAAAAACCCAAACCAATACAAATCCTCCCGAAAAACTCCGAACCCTTCACATTCCCCCCTCAACTCTCTTCCCATCCTTCAATCCCCACCGTCCGATCTCAACCTCCAATCATCGTCATCATCATGACCCCCGTCGACGGCGGCGACGATCTTGATAGTCCGTTCGAATTGAGTTCCAGCGACTCGCTTCTCAATTCGAGCGACGACGGCGAGTATATAATTAGTTCTATTGAAATCAAGAGGAGGAATTTCTTGGATGAAAGAGAGGTTGATGAGGCAAAGAGGAAGAAGGTCGGGATTGCGGCGGTACCGGTAGGGTTTTTGGCGCCGATTGAGGGGAAGCATGGTGGTGTGGTGATGGAGAATAATGGGGAATGTGGGAAGGGGAAGGTGGTGGTGAGGAGGAAGAGTTGTAAGCAGTTTTGGAAGGCGAGGGATTGCGATGAGGGCGAGGGGGGCGGTGGTGGAGGGTTTGAGGACTCGAGTTCCGGTATGTCTTCTACGGTTGCCGTTGATACCAGGGTCCGTTTTTCGAGTAAATGAAAATTAGAGGGAAAACATTTTGCACTTGATGAACAGTGGTTACTATTGAAAAGATCTTGTTTCATCGTCACAAGATAAAAAGATTTGCTTGAACTCGTAGGTTTTCTTGAACTGTTGCGTTTAACATGAGACAAAGGGAGTAATATTTTTTGCATCGCTATAAGATGCACCTACCTAGGGTCTTGTTTGTGCACGGATGAACATCATGCTTTTGGAAACAATGCATTTATCACTATGATATTTTTTTATCAAGAATTTTATACTACATCGTTATGTACTTGATGTTGATTGTTATTTGAATATTGAACGACATGGATGACAATCAAGGTGCTTTGATGTAGTTTTGACCGAATTCTGCCCTGTTGTGCAGCTAGCATGGATTCTGACAAGCATGGTTTTGAGAGGACCATTGAACTTTCAAGACTTGAAGCACGCTTGGTACACTTTCAAAAGACTTACTGGTCTGTCCCTTCTCTCTACTTGGTCACATAACCTCATCACGATCTTTTTTCAATGATTTTTTAAGCTAACATGCTGTGTTAACTACATTCGCAAAAACTGTGACAAAATTGGTTATGCACCAAGAATAAGATCCAATAAACCAGCTTCGCCGATCAGAGCAATTCCTATGGCGGTCAATGACAATTCTTATTCACCACCTGATCAGAATGGACATGCTCGTACCAACAAGTCATCAAAGGGGAATGTCTTCAGTGATACAAACGGACATACAGGAAATGCGAGTGCCATCAATACTGAGTCTTACAAGAGGTTTAATGAGACTTCAACTTCACCAGAGTGTCCCAGTGAAGACGGTGTTACAGGAAGAGACAATGGCATTCCACTAGCACAGGAAACGCTCACGAAGGTATTCTGCCTAGCCCTGCGTGAGCATGACATTTCATAGCATACAGCTGAAATTTGAAGGCTGAAATTGCAGAGTTCTATTGCTAAGATCTTATGCTTCTTGCTTTTCATGGGCGTATGATGCTTCTGATGCTCGAAAAGTGTTTATTTGCTTTTCCTAATCGATTCTTCGATTTCAGAAGGAAAAGGTCAATGAAGATGAATACACTAGCAATAATAGATTGACGAAAAGGTAACGAAGATTGTATGTTCATGGAAGAGCTTAAATGTGCTAGCATCTAAATGATGCAGCCTTCTGATTTGTAACTAGTTATCATGTTTATAGGTTACGAGAAGTGGGCGATTCGTCAGTTCAGAAATTGATTCGAGATTTACAGTGTGAAAGAGATAGAAGTAGATCGCTTGAATCACAGGTAAGCGTATTTGCATTGGCTAGCTTGATGGTTGTACTCTTCTAAATAAACCATACTATAATATACTATATGGACTAGTCACGTAACACCTGAGCTAGTAAATATCTATTGGCTTAGTCTACAAGTCCATTGCTTCTACTATTGTTTAACCTTAGGTCCTTAACTACCAAAATGACATAAAAATTAAACCAATTAACGCTTGTATTGGCCTGGTATGAACAGCTTCAAAATGCCAAGCAGAAGCTGCGTGATCAGGTACTGGAATCCGAGAAAAAGCTGAAAGAAATGGACGAGGAGCAGGAAACGTTGATCGAAGTTTTTCAAGAGGAAAGGGAAAGACGAGATGCCGAGGAAGACAGACTGAGGAAACAATTAAAGGTTATATATACATCTCAAAAGCTACATTGCATTGGCTTTGATCACATGCTTCCGCTTTGTTTCAGACTTCAGTTTGTTCTAAATGAGAATTTTTTTTCCCATTACTGCAGCGTGCTTCTGTGACAATGGAGGAGTTAGTTGAGAAGGTGAAGAGATTGGAGAAGACGATCCCGATCTGCAAGACCGAGAAGTAAACCTTCGTTCGTATATCCTAGTGAGGTTATTATGGAAATTTGTATTGTTGGGAAGTGGTGTTTTGGGTACTAATGTATATCAGAATGCGAATGTTCGTAACGGCTCAACTTCGCTGCGAGCGATCAAGTGATCAATTTCTGGGGAGTCTTCAACTGAAATGTGGGGTGTGAGTCCCTCGGCTTGGGTCGATTAAACTGATGCTCGTATCGCTGTGTCAATTGGGGTCATAGTTTTCTGAACCAAGTTGAGTAGACCGACTCATTCTTATCAAAAAAATTGTTCTCATGTGGTCAGAAGTTAGCACAAACCTCCTCATCGAGTTCCCACAATGGCTGATACTGTCGCCGGAAACCACTAGTCGCCTTCATTGACACTGTCGGAGTTCTCACTGTTCTCCGGCGATTAGGCGGCGACGGCGGCTGTGTCGTCGTCGATGGCTCCATTAGAGAATGCAGAAAGCTAGGGTATAGGACTCGATCAATTCCTTACTCTTCGCTGGTCTTTTGATTTAGGGTTTAGGGAAAATTTGATTGATGCGTGTGAGGATGCACTTAGACGAGATCGATAGCGGTGATCTTCGATTATTTGGATGATTGTTTGTGTATGTGATTGGTATTCTTTGTGCATTGAATCGAAGATACACTTTCCAGTCAGTTGATGAAGGATTATTGGTGAAGTTATCACATGAATGCTATGATTTGAATGCGAAGAATTGCCTGACAGTTAGCGGATTGGAGCATCTAGTAGTGTTTGATGCTTACTAGTAATGTTCAATCTAACATGTTAGGGTTTTCTTTATCAAGCAATTAGTCTTGATGTTATGTTGTCGATGTTTAGATCCATGAAAAGAACTTCATACATAGTACTTGAGCATTTAGTAATCCGGACGAGCGATTAACCACGAACTTTGGAGCATTAAAGCTAGTTAACTACCTATATATGGATGCAATGTATTATCCTCAATCGCTTTCTTCCATGAGACTCTGCTTGCCTGAAGAACATATTCTATGGTTGCTCGGCCTGAGGAGTTCCTGGTTGAGATGGAGGGTAAAACGGGAACCATGTTCTAGGATCCCATGGATTGAATGCAGGGCGAGGCTGGGGAGGAGGAGGGGACAAGACCGAAGGGATATGTGGTATCCAAGTTCTCGGGTCTCCTAGATTGAATGTAGGTGGCGGAGGCGGCTGGGGAAGAAACCAGGGTATCGGTGGGTAAGGCGGCAGGGGCATGAATGGGAATGGGAATGGGAACTGTAATGCTGGCGTGGTTGGATACGGAAATTGGGAGGATGGTGGCGTAGTGAAGGGACACGGAGGGAATGGGAAACTTGGGAAAGGCGGCAAGGGAGGAAAGGTTAATGCCGGTAGTGGTGGTAGCTGAGGCAGAGGCGGCCAAGAGAAACCATATGCGAAAAAGAGCTTTGAGGAATTGAGATTTGCTAAGTTCGTCTGTTGGTCACACAGGGTACGATTCCTTTCCGTCGGTCTGAAACTCAGTGCCGAGAAACTGTAAACGCAGAGGTTTGATTGCTTTGATTTAACTTGAATTTCGTATGCTGTGTTTCTGGATGCAGGAATGTTGCATTCTGTGGATGAGCTTCTTAATAAGGTCGCCTGGCAGGAGGATTTGATTACAGGACCGTCTGTGCAGTCTAGTCCATCGACGGAAGGTATTTCCAGCTTATATACTCCATATTTGTCCGTCGTTCTGTTTACCGAGAAGGTTATGAGTTCTTCCGTTCTTGGAGAATCTGCATTGAATTTGCATTGTATATGAACATCTGCACCTGATAGGATAGAGAAAACCTGGTTAGGGTCTTAATATGCATTATATATGAGTTCTTTTGTTCTCGGATATAAATGACGGTCACTTATATGCTTGATTAAGTGTTTTGTCACAATTATCTTTCCTTTATAGTTCGAGCCTTAAGTCTGTTTTAAGAAGTTTGTTTTATAATATCTGTGTCACGGTAATAGCAGTAAGTGATACGGCTAGGTGTAAAAGTTCAATATCAAAGGGGAAACTTTGATGATAATCTAAGAAAAGGACATCTTGCATTGGACATTGAACAATGAAGTCTGCCAGATAAAAAACTTAAGATGATATTGATACTTAATTAATATCTGTTTTAAGAAGTTGGTGTTAGCTGCCTTCAATTCTAAAGCAACCCTGTCCGAAACCATGAACTTTAGAACCTCCCTTTCAAGAAGGTGACTGCAATGAGGAATTGGTCTAGACTAATGTAACATACCTGGAAGAAAGTAGCTGTATCTGGAGAATGCATTACTGAAGCAGGTATCACAGTAGACTGAACCGACCACCGTCACCGTGGACGTGACGGTGGCATCACCAGGAGACTCCGCTGGTTGCGCGTGAAACGCAACAGGCCGAACAAAGACAACCACTAAGAAGACATAGAGATAGACCCGATCCATATTCCAAAACTCCCTGGTTTCACCGCAGGACTAGAAACTTCCTAATGGCAGAGCACAACATTCAGTGGAGTCAAATATTCTATTGATTCAACAATCTGTCACTTGCTGATCATGTTTTTTTATAGCTAAGAAAACGAAATGGTATGTGGTCTGAGGCAATTGAATGATGGATGATAAGGAGTCCGTGAAGTGTTTGTTTGTTGGTAGGACCAAGCCAACTGTATGCGATACCTTTGTGTGGTAGTTCATATTCTTGATGTATTCACTACAAACAGAGACATGTGAGTAGGCGGTTTGGAGGATTGCAGATATGGAGATAAAAAAAAAAATGGTAGATGTAGTTGAGAAAGGAAAGGACGCACGCAGGCACGCACATACGCACATTTGGGTTTGGTGTTGGGCTGGATTTGTAAGGATGAATTTGGGTGGCAAGTTTGGAGCTTGATGGGCTATGATTTTGTGCAGTGATAAGTTAATATGACTTGGCTTCGGCTTGGAGTTATGAGGTTGAAGCCAATGTTTAAGATGTTGGTCAATAGCAAGCTGCATTTTGATGGTTTTAAGTTTGAGCCCCAAATGTGACGGCTAGCGGCTGGCGCCTAGTCTGATTTTGGTTCCATTGACATGATGAGAACAATGGTCACTTTTTGGTTCCCATAAACTGTTGATATTTCAAGGCCTGTCCTGTTAAGATGCAATTAGATTGATGGGTTTTCGACCATTTAAACTAGCGCGCTATCTGAATTTTACGTTCGTCCTGATGACTAGTTTGTAAGTTGGCCTTAACCTCTTAAAGACGAGATACAACAATGTCATCGTCTGGAAGGAAAGAAATCCTCAAAATTTATGGCACGACATTCTTGGTAATCAGGATACAAGAGCCGTTTGGGTAGTCTCCTGGGTGTATACACCTTTGAATTACCGTTGATGCAATCTTGCTTGAAGAATGGAGATTCCCATACTTGCATGGTATGTGTAGAATAGAGCAATAGAAGGAAACTCGTTTCCTTTCCCTTAGATTTCCTTGAGCGGAAACTGATTGCTGAAGAAGGGACAGAGGAAGTAGATCGATTAATTAGAACCAAAGGTTGAATTTCCTTCAAGTGAACTTCTATACATAAACTATGACCTCATAATGCTGTAAAAAGGGAAAAGCGAAAATTGAAGACGAAGAAAGTAATGCAAAGAGGTAGAAACATATCCAAGAATGAAGAAGATGATTAGCTGAAAATCTGCATATTTAAGAGCCCGTTACATTGCCTACATTCTTCCTATAAGTATCTAATTTCCTCAAATCTTCTTGCATAACCTATCGAAAATCGACATTAAGTCAAAGCCAAACCCTGACCTCTAAACTAACGTAACATCGAAAAATAACTATTAGTCGTGTTAAACATCTTCAAAGCCAGAGTGCTCCGGCTTCCTTGAGAAGAGGAACCAATGTGCCATTGATATGAGAAGCCATGACTCTATCCATGGCTCCTACAAGTTTCCCACCAATGAAAACCACGGGCACAGCCGGCGATGTCCCTAGCAACCTCTGCAACGCCCGCTCGATCTCTTTCCCTCTAGGGTCTTGATCCAACTCGTACACCATCGGGCTAACCCCCATGCCGCTGAACAGACGTTTAGCGGCGTGGCACATACAGCAGCTGCTAACGCTGAATATGACCACTGCACTCTCTGATGCTAGCCTTGCAACCCTTTCTAATGGGTCCATGGTTGAGACCGCTGCGGGCGCTGAACGCACCGCAGGGGCCATGTAGTAACCCCATGGCTCTGCTGCTTGGTATTGCATTGTGAATCTGGTTGAGTTTTGGAAGGTGAAGTTGTGATGTTGTTGTTTGAGAGGAGATGAAGTTGAGGAGTATTGTTGTAGTGTTAGTGAGGCAAAGGGAGTGTTTGAAGGTTGACGGGGAATGTGGAAAATTTTGTAAGGGGTGTTGTGGGTTTTATAGTGAAGTGAAATTGAGGACTGATAGGGGAAAAGACCAAAAGAAAATATTATTGAAATAATAAGAAAATGAAAGAAGCCTCTTCTCTCTCTTCTTCATTGTTGTTCTTCTTGTTTTTTGTGCTTTAGTGGTTTATATCAATGATATTTGGTACAACTTGAAAGATGAACTACTATAACTTTGCATCATCTTGTACGGTTATAACTCCTTATTGTTGCTTATGCAAGTAATATGAAGTATGGACAATGTTTTATTGTCCGTAAATAAGAGAAAAGTCGATCCTACATTGGTGACCTCTAGTCGATAGTCCTAACTTTGCGTAGCCCAACGCAGATCGACTATTTTGCCTCTATCAACCGCTTAAGTTTATGACAGAAGATAGCATCATATCCATATTCCTTTAAACCAAGTCCCCAATTAAGTTGAACACTGACATGGACTAGAATTATTAACTACCATGATATAGAATAATCGCTGTGTTTGCTTCCCTGTCTTCTCCCTAATGTCATTAGTTTAATGCAAGTATAAAATAAGAGCCTGAGCAGCCAAGCACAGAACCAAAGCCAGCAAATATTAACAACACAAGAAACATGGATGATGCTAAACGGGTGAGCTTGTCCCTTTGTTGTCTCAAAGCGTGGTAAATAAAGATAGTTGAAGAACATCGAGGCTGTCTCTTTGTTCCTCCTGTAAACTGGATAAATGTTTTGCTTAATTAAATTAAAGTTCTTTATATGAGCTGAGCTCACCGACTGGTGTAGCTATAACTATAAGCTTCTGGTACATATAAAGCATATATGTATGTGTATTTTTTTTCATTTTTTTTTTCATTGTACTCTCCTCTGCAAATAGTATTAAATGGAAGCAACGAGGCCACTGTGTGTAGTGTAATGTAGGCTCAACACAGAGACGACAATCTCTTAATTGCAAAACCCACAACGCGCCTCCCTGTGAACAGTGCAAACATATGCTAGGCGGCTTAGTGTCAAATTTCACCCTTGTGCTTTTCTCTTCTTTTCGTGTTAGTAGATTCACTTTTTCTGCCTTATAACGGCCTAGATTAGACCTGACCTCCCTTCCATAACGGAACCAACCCGGTCCGAACTGAAGCTGATGTGTAGTCAATTCAGTTCCGATTTATGAATGTATAAGAATTTTTCCAAGTATTTTTTTTTTTTCTTTTCTGTTAAGTTGGTTCGTTCCTATAAAATTGAAATCATGTGAACCTATTCAAACCATGTCCGGTTTCAAAACCCACATCACGACAAATTATCCGAAGCCAACCGGGGACGGGTTCTGGTTTTGGTTCGGACTTGCTATGGAATAGGACTAGGCGGTACCGGAACCATGATCAGGCGTACCCTAGCGCTAGCTAAGCGGCATTTACTGAGAATCCTAGTTACGCATCACCTGTTTCCCTCAGTCCAGCAATAAGAACCCTTGTCAGTGGGACAATGAATAGCTACATCATGATGAAGAAGTGAGCTAGAAAAGCAAATGAGGAAACAATGAAAACATTAATCTGCTGCTGCAAACGAGGATCGTTAAGGAGACAACAGTATGCTGTTGTGTGAGCTATGATGTGGTGCGATGATGTATTATTGTTGGTAAACTTAGGCACAGAGCTGATCCTAAGTGGAAAATATAGTACGTTGTAGGTGTCATATGATGAGAGTTATGAAGTTCGTATTATTGCACCTGCAGGTGATGCTCCCATGTATTTTTCCGGTCCTTTGCCTGAAATGGTCACTTTATTGAGTAAAAAACAAGAGCTTCTTGCTCACTTTAATGGCAATCGGATAGGCTCTTAGGCCTGTCACCTGGTTCATGAAAACGTGGAATCTTGATGGATATAACAATCTCTCTAGTCACTACTTGATAGAATGATGCTTATCTAAGTAAGTTTTTGCATGTTGATCTGTGTTCGATGGTTACTTTAACTTCGTCGGAAAGATTGTAGACGTATGCTCTTTTCTGGGGAAGTTGGCGTAAATTGGTTTAGTTTAGTTCTCATCTTCATATCACCAACTCATGATTGACTCTTAGGATATTCAACGAAATAGAGATAAAGTTTCCGAGTGAATGCAAAGAACGATGATGATTAGATGTGACGCTTGGTATTTCACCCACATTGGAGTCGTGCTTTGAATAGAACGATCTTGATCGAGAATTCTTTCAACACAAGTCCAATATATCTGTAATATCAATCCCTATAGTTAATTGACCACAGCAACCGTAGCCCCATGGCACCTTATTATAAAAGTACGATCCTAATAGATGAGTTTTAATAGTGTTGTCAGACAAATGCCATGGTTCTTGTTACGGAGCAGGCGATTCAGAGAGAGCCTGGAAACTGGGGATGAGATGAGGCTCTCACTTTAATTTTTTACCCTTTACGAATTTTTTCTGTGGTTGTTGTTGGGGTTGCTGGTTCGATTCTGTGCGGCAACAGTTTCATTAAAACGCTGGTGTCGTCCTTGTTGTCGAACCGTTATGACCATGACCGAGCCAGCCAACAACAAATGCTTACTAGAAATGCACAAACAAGCAGCTATTTTTTCTTTGCTTGCTTGGTGACGTGATCTTGCCTCACTCTGGTTCCTCCATTATGTTACGTCATATAGTCGTTTCGTATCGTCATAGTTGTTGTGGTCATAGTCGTTATGGTGTCGTTGAACAAGAAGCATTCAAATGATGTGGTAATCACTAACCAGCGTGATCGATGATCATCGATTGCCTGGGCTGGCTGGCTGCAGCAGCAGCAGCCTTCGGCTCCAATGAATTTCTGATCATTATTTCAACTGGTATTTAAAAACCAGTGCTGACACAACATACCAGGACGACATAGCAGCACTGGATAGGGGAATTGTCTTCTTGGATATGCTTTGGTCAGACGCAAACGCATAGCATATATGTGAAGTTTGAATTTCGGAGACGACAGTTAATGTGTTCTTTTTCTGTTTGTTATAACAGCGGCATGACATGTCGTTACGCCTTTAACAGTGGTGAAGAATATGATGCCTAGATGAAAGTATCTGTGACTGTAGCTGTTTGGAAAGGGATGGGAGCTCGTAGAAACATTACGTGTGTTTGTGCGTAAAGATTATATGTAGATGTGATGAAAGTATCGTTTGTGATCGAAGCTTGATATGCCGAGTAGATGTGATTTTTGTTCTTGCAGAAAGAATTTCGCTGAAGTCAAAATTCCAATATCTCCAACAAGGCGGTGTCTCACACAGAGCTACAAAAGTATACAGACTGAAGCAAAGTCCTGAAACATCACTACAAAAACAACAGCAACATAAAGGGAAATGTTTGATGATGATGATGATGAAGAATTGATGATTGTCTTTCAAACACAAGCTAGCCACCACCTGCAGCGTATATGTTTTATGATTTTATCCACTGCAAGTCATGTATGTTGATGAAAGTTCTATGTTTTTCTCCTAGCCATGGAGCTCGTGGTGCCATCGAAGAGCTCGTCGATGGCTGATTCGATGTCCTCGGGCTGATACTTGATGTATTTCTCTGTTTGTCTTCCAGGAGTGAAGTACTGACCAAACCTCGCGACGAAGGACCTGTAAGCTGGGATCATGACAGCAGATATGGAAACCCTGAGTTCTGACTGAAGCTGATCGTCGCTTACCACCCACGTGCTTTGTGTCTTGTGGATCTCGTCGAACTGTTGGTTGAAGTTCTTGAACCTCTCCTTCAGCACCGGCTTGTGCACCTTACCGTTTACTTGCAGGCCTTCTTGGTTGAGGCATTGCAGCACCCTGCTCCAAGTCTCTCGCTGATAGTTCTTGTGGTAATGCCTCATGTCCGATGATCGTTTCCTGCACCATGGATCGCCCACCACTTTATGGATCTCTGTTGATCCTCTGAGCTTTTGGAGCATGTATCGCCTGTTGTTCAACAAGAATATGTACCTCAGTGATGGGTCTTTGTATAGCGCAGATTTCGTCTCCAAGTTCTTATCCAACAAGTCCAGGATGATCATCAGCTGTGCTGCAAATGGAGATTCCTTTGCCGTCTTATCATGGTTTGAATCTGATTGGCTTTCTTTCTCTCCTTCGGCATCTGAGTACTCATTCTGTGATTGTTCCGTCTTCCTGTGCTGTTGGAACACTTGCTCTAACGTGTCCTTATACTCACAGGCGTACTTGAGATAGTTCATAGTGTATCGTGTCAACGGATGGACAGCTCCATTGGGTACTGGAGTTTTGACATTGTCGCTCTTGATTGATGTTTCCAGCTCACAGAAAATGGTGACGGCGGCCTCCCCTAGGCGGCTTCCAGCATTCAGGAATTCGGATTTCAATTCATCAGCGCATGCCTTGGTATACATTTTATCGTCTATGCTTGGAATGAGATCGCGCAGGGCCTCATACATGTCCAAGAACTTGAACAGCTTCTCCGTCGATTTCTTTGTCATCACCACCGCCTCAGCAAAGTTTACCAATCGAAGATACACGGTTCGCCCCATCTCACTCAGGAGGCTTCTTGACAAAGATGAATGGTCAGCAAAGACGGAATGATAGAAATCCCTCTCCCCTGGAAGGAGGGTCTCCGAGCATCGCTTGAATATCCTGATCCATTTGGCGATCTCTCCTTCAAGTGGTTCCCATTGCATCTTCTGTACGTCGTCGATGCTGATCTTCTCGAATCCCTGGCTTTTCAGTTCTTGGGAGAAGGCATGCCTTCTCGTGACAAGGAAGACATTGAAGCATTCTGCCTCATAGCCCGCCCGGATCATCGCCCTTGCTAGCAAATGCATGTTTGCAACGGCATCTGTCTTATAAGCAGGAAAAGTCTCCTCCTCAACTACAGGTTCTGATGATTGATCTGGCACGGCGCCTTGATCAGAATCCGGATTTATCTTAAACGATTGTTGTTTTGCCTTCAAACCTTTGGCGCTGGATGGCTCACCAGGGTTCTTGGCATTCTGATTCCATTGCTGCAGCAAGCACCCCAGCTCGTCTTCCATGAACAGCATTGTGCGATGCAGAACAGAACTGATGAGATTCAGCAATAACATTGCATTCGAATCCGACGCGAACCCGCATAGGGAATCTCTCAGTTTGCACAAACAATGAACCGTGATCGAGAACAAGGAATCGTCGGAAGGCACCTGACCGAATTTTGATTCACTTGAATCATAGTCATCGATCCTCGCCTCCACCTTCTTCAGGAACTTCTCCACCACGTTAGGAATCTCCAGGGGACGAGATTCGTCTTCATTGCGATGTGGGATAGACGAGATGAATTGGTCAGACTCCTCTAGGAGCTGATCAAGGCTGATATCAGGATCCGGCTCCGTCTCATGCTGATCATTATCGCGATCACGATCAAGATCGTCAGCATTTTGACCCTCATCAACCTTTCCCTCATCATCCACATTGGCGACATCACGCTTCTCATCATCCGGCTTCTGATCACCAGTTATAGGCATTGGATCGCTTTGTCCGGGTTCAGCATTCGCGATCTTTTGGCTTTCTTGATCCTTTTCTTGATCGTTTTCGTTTGAACCTCCGTCATTCTTGTTGACAGTCGCGTCCATTTCCATGATCTGAATGTTGTTGGTTTTCTTTCTTCTTTGTTTTTGTGATGAATGCTAATTGGTATTGTGATGAGGAAGACAATGTGGATGAGGAAATGGGATGAGAGGATCTCACCGGGAATGGAGGAGAGAATTGTTCGTTGGGCTGTTGAAATATTTTTGTAGCTGTCATCAACCTCTGAATTTTGTGGCACAGGAATGATAACAAGGATAACTGACATATGTAACTGCACTCGTTATCTTTCGAAAACATAAACCAATGACAAAATTCTATGTGCATGAACGTATGATCTTTGTAGTTGATAATGTGGTAGAGCATATGGCATGGTACAAGTTATATTTGACATTACTATAACAAAGAATAGTGTAAATTAATCAAAATATTACAACATCACTCCAATGCAACAATTGCTATAATTTAACAACATTACAAATAAATGGATAAGATTAAACCACATATTTAATTATATTGTTTATTTTTTTTGTGAATATAGTTGTCAAATTTTGACAATGCCAATTTTGTTGTCAAATATGGTATTTCATCCACATGTGTATTGGAGCATACAACTTTAGATCATTTGTCACTTTTAGCTATTGTAAGTGTTTTACCTATCCTATTGGAGATGCTATGGAGTATGTATCAATATTCTGCATGTTGGAGTAGGAAGTAGCCCAACCCCTTTTATATATTTCTCCCACCCAAAATAATTATTAAATTTTGACTGTACAGATTTATTGATATAAAATTTGATTCGAAGAAACGATCAAATATTATTTTTTGAAAATTATCGTGAAATATTAATGATTATTTTAGTTATGTATTTTAATCTGATATCACTGATATAATTATCTTGAGTCATTAAGACGACAAATTAAACTCCTCAACATATATGCTAAATAATTAAAATAAATCAAATATTATAATTAATTTAGGATGAAATAAATATTTATAATGAACATATTGAATATCTAATGTTATAATAAGATGAAAAAAATTATTTATCATTAAGTAATTGTGATTATTTGAGTAACTGCGAACTCATAAAATTGTAAACGACGAAAGAGCTTAGCTCATCGTGATTTATTGATTTGATGGGTGCTTATGTCGAGCTTATAAAACTTTCAAGTTTGAGTTTTTTAATGGGCCGATCACTTTCTTTTCTGCAACGCGTGAGAGGTGGAGAAGAGGTGGATGATAGTTGGTTTGACCCGTTTATTAAGGTATAAAAGATTAGACTAACAAAAACTGGGACTATGAGGAATCATGGTGCTGTGAAGGACGTGCAGTATTTACAACAAATACTACGTCTCAATATAATATCTGTGTAACAGATTTTATGTATGTAATGAAGATGTATGTGACATGATAATATTAAAGGGTATCGTGATTATCGGGACGATTTCAAGCATAATAATCAAAGTCAAAAGAAAGACTGAAAGAAACGCGATTAACATTGGTCTCTTGGATCGATAAGTCACAAAATCAGCATGTGGTTTGTTGGTCTCATGTCATAAGCATGTTCCTCGTTCCATATATTAATAGGGACAGGAGGTCACAACTGGTCTAACCACGAAAAACAAACATTTGCCTCGAGGAGAGACGATGACCAAGGGGAAAGAGTAGCTTTGGGAAATTTAAACAAAAATGGCCAAGATTGTGTGTTCTTGAATCTTATATTCGATGGGATTATTAAGCACTTTCTTTTCTTTCTAAGATCATTTGTTTATTAGTCAGAAAAATAACATTTAAACTGTTCTAACATATTGAGTTATGACACATGATCCATATTAAATTTAAAAATATATATTTAATCCCATTATTGTAAAAAAAACAGGATTTTTTTTACATGAAATCATAATAAAAGAAATTCATAATAAGATTGCCCGTATATTCTTCATTAATTTTAGAAAAAAATTGAATTATTTTGAAACGAAATATCATCTAAAGAAGCTAATAAGAGAGTCATCAACATGTAATATATCTTGGGCGCATCGTTATTGCTGTAAAAACAACATAGTAATTGATGTAATACAATATTTTGAGAAATTTATATTGTATTTTGAAAATTTTATATTCTAACTTGTTAAATATATCGTATTAAATTTTAATTGTAGAATACATTAAATTTTAATTATACATATTCACAAATTTACAGTATAAATTTTTTAAATTATAATATAAAATCGTCAATATTTAATATTTACATCAGATAATATATTATTTGTTACAATATATATGTATTTCTAATATATCTTAAAAGAGATGTGGACATTCCACATCACATCGAACCAGTGTGAACAAGTGTGCACAAGTGTTATAGAGTATGATGCTCAACGTAGGTGAATCAATCGAATGATGTCTTTTAAAACGTCAACAAAAGCCGACGGATACAAAGGATGACAAGCACGTTGTTTACCATCTACTATGATGGTAGATTCTTCCTTTTTATTGATTTCCTCTTTTAATAGGTCAAGTATCATGATCATGTGATAAAAGTCTAGGGGAAGAGCTAATAAATGATTGTAGAAATTATTAATGCCACTATTTAGTATATCCAATTTGAAAAACGGGCAATATATCATTTAACTATTTTATAACAAAAACATTAGTCAATAATGAATAATTTTTTATTTAACAAATGATAAGAGGTTCATATGTTATTCTTTTCATATCATTTAAATTATAATATTATTTTATATTTTATTATTTAATATGCATATTAAAATCTTTATTTTCATATTGAATAAATTTTTATTATTTTATAACACATATTAGATTAATTATCATTCATCGATGTTGCACAATAAAATCATAAAATACAACATTTGATAATCTATAAAACTGTTGATAAAATTGAGAACACCACGCCCTCTCATCACTTGAACTTAGCATCAACTTTATCCTTCCTTTCCCAGTCTGTCTCAACCCTCAACATTTGTCACACAAACTTACGTTACCAGTCCACACATACAAAACTCATATTTCTTCCATAAATACAAACCCGCGTCATTCAATTCACCAAATCCGCTCCCACCCTATCGATTTGGTGTGAATTCAAAGTATATATCAACTCCCCATTGCTCTCTTGTGTGTATAATAGAGAAAGCATAACAAAGGGTTGGTCGCTTGATCTTCGATGATGGGTTGCTTTTCATGTTTCGAATCGAAGGAGGAAAAGAGATTGCATCCAGATAAGGAGAAGGGAAAGGGGAAAGGAAGAGATGATCGACACCAAGTTGTGCCTCCGATCAATGCCCATATGTCAAGATTTCAGCCACTTGGTGTGTGATTTGACGTTTTGGGTATTTGTTTTTATCGTTTTGGTGTTCGAGGGTTTCTGGGTTTTGGCTCTTTTAGGGATTTGTTGATTGATCTGATCTGGGTTTGTGGGATTTCGATGTGTTGGGTTCGATTCGTGGATCGATTTCATTGGATATGGATTTGGTTGTTTTTGCTGGGATTGTCGATTTGAGATCCTTTTAGTTGGGTTTTGATTGGATTTATGGTTTATGGTGATTTTTGGGTCGATTGGATTTCGAGCTTGTTGTGACATTTGATCGATGATTTCAGGCAGCATTGTAGTGATATGAATCAAATTATGTGTATGTTAATCGATATCATGATTTGTGACCTATGATCGCTTTTATCATTGTTGCATATCTGTTATTGCACCGGATCTAATTGTGGTATACATTTCGGTATATTTGGTTCTGTGGCTTTTGCATTTGCAAGACTGAGTTATGTTTAATTCTCTTGAATGCAAACCTTTCGGTGTTCGTTGTTTAAGTGTCCCGTGTCTTGTGAAAATGCCTCGGATCTATGATAGTTCGATTTCAAGGAGTGGCAGTATGATTGAATTGATATCATTTTGTGTGGAATTCTAAGTTTAGTTTCCTTTTTGTTGGATTTACAGGAGGGGATACAGTAAAATCAAGCAATGGTGTGGCACAGAGACGAGATTCTCCGGCAAGGAAGGATGCTTTACCTGAAGGAGCGGTTGAAGCCAACACATTCAGTTTCCGGGAGCTCGCAGCTGCAACCCATAACTTTAGGCAAGAAAACTTCATTGGAGAAGGGGGATTTGGGCGTGTGTACAAAGGAAGGCTTGAGGATGGTCAGGTAGCTTTAAACTTGCTCATTTTCTGCTTGAACCTGTACATCACAATATTATCTCAATGTAGATGTGGTTCTGTTGCTTGTTTGCGGTATATAGATCAGAAATTAACTTGGATGTAACGAAGTTAATGGATAATCTTCAAGGAGAGGGATGGACTCCTATGTGGTCATTCAATCTTTGCTACACATTTCTAAGCAAATGATGTGATTTAGTCATCTATCATTTGGGTTCATATGTAATTGATGCTTTCGTTACATAGATTTTTCCACCGAACTAGTAGAAGATTATTTCAGCAAAGCTAACTTGATATGGACCATTCAAAACCTACAATTTGGTTTTTTCAATTCAGCTGGTTTTTCTGCCACTTCCTTTTAGTGATGATTGTAATTTCCGATTATGATTCTTGTGAGGCCTCTGGTCCTCTCCAGTGGTCAACCGACCTTGTCTTTGCAATAAGCTTAATATCACAATTTGCATAAATTGGCGTCTATTTCAAGTCGTACATGTAAAATAATTTTATACATCTCTCGTATTCTCTGCTGGTTGGATAATTTTTACCTAAATGAGTCATCTCCTTCTTCCCTCCATCAAAGCATCACATTCCTGGGTCGTGAGATGGAGATGAATGTAGCTTGTGTGTTATGTCCTGTCTCGTAGCATAACAGAAACAATGGTGTCATCATTTATGTAATCCCTTGTCCTTTTTTCGGTTCATTTTTTTAAGACATCTGTTTATGCATGCAGGCTATTGCCGTCAAGCAATTGGATAGAAATGGCCTCCAAGGAAATAGGGAATTCGTGGTTGAGGTCCTTATGCTGAGTCTCCTCCATCATCCTAACCTAGTGAATCTCCTTGGATACTGTGCTGATGGCGATCAGCGGCTACTTGTGTATGAATACATGCCATTGGGATTATTGGAAGATCATCTCCATGGTACCACCTTCCTTCTCTCTTGGTTCATTTACAATTCACATTGGGTGCTGTTGATATAATATTACCTGAGTATAATCGTGAAATTGCATTTGAATATCCGCCATTTCCTTTCCTCTCTCTTTTTTCCCGCTACAGTTTCATGTGGCCCTTTCTGAATTATGTATTATTTTTGCCGGTGCAGATCTTCCGCCTGACAGAGAGCCTCTTGATTGGAATACAAGAATCAAAATCGCTGCTGGTGCTGCTAAAGGTCTTGAGTACCTTCATGACAAAGCAAATCCACCTGTTATTTATAGAGACTTCAAGTCATCTAACATATTACTAGATGAAGGATACCACCCAAAGCTGTCTGATTTCGGGCTTGCAAAGCTCGGTCCCACCGGGGACAAGACACATGTATCTACCCGTGTTATGGGCACGTACGGGTACTGTGCACCTGAGTATGCAATGACGGGGCAGTTGACAGCAAAGTCGGATGTGTATAGTTTTGGAGTAGTTCTCTTGGAGCTCATTACCGGACGCAAGGCTCTCGATAACAGCCTACCTCATGCAGAACAAAACCTTGTAAAATGGGTAATATCTCTTTTTCGTTTTCTAAAGATTAACCAGCGGTTGATTTGTGAACAGACTCTGATACCAGCTAGTTGGCTTATGTAGTTTGCTTTTTTCTTTGGCATGTAAGATAGATTGACTTGCGGCTGATCAATCATTTCCTTCATAATCAAGTTCTTGGCTATTTTACATGGTGTGCAGGCACGCCCCTTCCTCAGTGACCGAAGGAAATACATAAGATTGGCAGATCCACGCCTGCATGGCCAGTTCCCGGCTCGTGGCCTTTACCAAGCCCTCTCCATTGCTACCATGTGCACTCAAGAGAATGCCACCTTACGCCCTGGTATAGCTGATGTCGTAACAGCACTTGCATTTCTTGAAACCCAGGCAAATAATCCCAACACAAGGGACGACAGAAGCAGGATAAGAGATGAAGCTGGCAATGGGAGAGTCACCAGGGTTCAGGAGCTTGGTGGTGGAGGAGGAGCTGAGTCAACGGAGGGATCTGAGAAGGACGATTCACCGAAAGACACAAGAAGGATTTTGAATAAGGATTTGAATAGAGAACGGGCTGTTGCCGAGGCCAAGCTGTGGGGAGAGAATTGGCGGGAAAAAAGGCGGCAGAGTGCCCAAGGTAGCTTTGATGCTGGAAGCACCGAGTAGCGCCATTCTTCTTCTATGTCTGTATTCCTTAGCATGCTCATAACTCAACCGGAGATGGCGGTGCTTTTTGCGAGATGTGTTTCGTGGTACCGTCTATGAGCTCCCCTCTCGTGCCTAATGTATTTTTTCTCCCCTTTCCATGACGATGTAGCTCCGAGGCCTGGGTGCTTAGTGTCGGACTAGTACCTTTTGCCTCGTATCATTTGTATGTGTTGCGATTTTCTGCATTTCTTGGATGGAAAGCGCGGAGGGAGGGGAAGCAGTGCATATATGTATGAGTGTATATCTTCAGTTTGTAATAGAAGATAGGAATAGAGAGAAACATTGCACTTTTGAATGAAAATAGAATTTGGATACTATTCAGCTGGTTCTGATTCTGCGGTGTGCCTTCGGCTTTTTACTATTCAGCATTGCATAGAAAGATGAGTGTATATCGTGGATTTGTTTCTAGCCGTCACTTCTCTTTTCGATAGCTCACTTTGTCATACCAGTCCTAACTCTTCACATCCTTGACTCTTGATACGGCTTGTGAAAAAAATATGTTAACTTGGTATCAACTGCACGGATAGGAAATCGAAATGTCAACAGGGATCCATTTACAGGAACTCTTGCTGATTGAAAATGTTATGCTGTTTTCGACTGTGTTTTTTCTATCAATTTTACAATTTATAAAATTTACATCTAAAAAAATTATTAATATAAAATCTGATAACTCTTCACATCCTTGACACTTATACGACTTTTGAAAAAAATATGTTAACTTGGTATCAACTGCACTGATAGGAAATCGAAATGTCAACGGGGATCCGTTTACAGGAACTCTCGCTGATTGAAAATGTTATGCTATTTTCCACTCATGTTTTTTTCTACCAATTCTACAATTTATAAAATCTACATCTAAAAAAATTATCAATATAAAATCTGATTTTTTTTTAGTATATCATACCCCAATGGGTTGGAAGTTGCTCCTGAGATATAAACACGAGCTAACTGTTGGAAGGGGTTTTATTGATTGGTGGTTACCACTCTGGACTTTAAATCCACGCGCCTGGTTTCGACTCCTGGTATGACCTTTTGTTTCCATTTCCTCATTTTATCCCTCATTTTATTCCCCTTCTTTCCAATTTTGTCCCTCTTCTTCATTTCTCATCGTCCATTTTCCCACACCATCAAAAATCATCAACCGAAAAATGGACTCTCCAGCGGGATCGGAAACCTACACCACCCTCAAAATCACCCAACACAACTCACGCGCTGCCGTGTTCCACCTCTACCTAACCCTCCCAAACCACAACGCCCTCAGCCCCACTTTCTTCTTCGAATTTCCACGCGCCCTCTCTTCCCTCTCCCTCAACCCACGCGCCGCCGTCATCGTCCTCTCCTCCCTCAATTCCCCCCACTTCTCCTCCGGCATCGACGTCTCCTCTCTCAATTCAATCGTCCCATCCTCCTCGGATGACCGCGGTCGCCTCGGAGAGAATCTGCGGCGCCAAATCAAGTCCCTACAGGACGCGATCACGGCGATCGAGCGGTGCCGGAAGCCGGTGATAGCGGCGATTTCAGGCGCGTGTGTGGGAGGAGGAGTGGATCTGGTGACGGCGTGTGATTTGCGGTATTGTAGTGAGGATGCGTATTTTGCAGTGAAGGAGGTGGATTTGGGGATAGTTGCAGATTTGGGGACGTTGCAGCGGTTGCCGGGGATCGTAGGGTACGGGCACGCGGTGGAGATGGCGGTGACGGGGAGGAGGGTGGGGGCGCTGGAGGCGAAGGAGATGGGGCTGGTGAGTAGGGTGTTTGAGGGGAGGAGGGAGTTGGAGGAGGGTGTTAGGGGGATTGCTGAGGGTAAGGGTTAGGGTTCGGTGATGGAAAGGCGGTGTGATTGTGGTTTGGATTTGTTGTGTTGTGTTGTGAATGTTGTCTGATGATGTTGGTTTTGGTGGTGACTGGAGTTTGTTTGTGTTGATTGATTCGTGAAATGTGTTGTATTGGTTTGTATTTTTTGTAGAGTGTTGAGGTTTTGAGTTGCGAGGATTGCCTTACAATGAGCGGTTGAGATTAACGAAATTCAAGTTGTTTCTTAGATGATACGGGGAAGTAGCGATCGTAACAAAATGGTGTCGAATGGAAGGTGACTCTTGAATTGTATGCAACATAGAACATAGTATTGGGTGCTCTTGTTGCGATTGATCTGCAAATCACATCACATTAGATTGAGGATTTGATAGAATTTTGTACTTGTTACCCCTTTAGGACGCTAGGATTGTCTTGTGATGAGCAGATGAGATTAACTTTGCGGAAATTAACTCTTTGGCAAGTGGATATGTGAGAGTACTTAATTTAACAAAATGCTGGTCAAGTTCACTGATCTGGCTTCTTGGCAATAGCTTTAACCATCAGCCGGAAACTGATTTCGGTTTTAGTTGTATGCAAGTTGAGTGGGTTTCCCTTGTAGATGTCATGCTGTTGGAACTTATGAAATATCGATCCGAATGGACACCGTGAGCATCCTTCCTCTATTGACCAGATTACTCTCCCACAATCCTCAGACCTCCCTTATGTGATTATTGTGATTGGCCATCCTTTGTTAATGAGGATGCTATTTTCAATATTTTAGTATGACTACTTAGCGGTTTGATGCTCCTTTCATCTGGAGTGTGGTCTTTTGATCAATCTTGTCCTATATTTTCCTTCCTGATCTTCTAGATTTCTTAATATTTCACTGAAGTGATATTGGATCCTTTCTGTAGTATCCTTTCAGTATTCTTCAAACATCAATTGTTTGACAGGAACTGTGGCTCTATACTTTTGCAGAATGCAGCAGGAATACAGTTCTAATTTCTGTTGAGTTTGTTGACATTGTTAGATATCATCAGTATGCATCTAATTTGTC
The DNA here is from genome assembly GCA_001925005.1 of Drosera capensis. Classification (NCBI taxonomy): domain Eukaryota; kingdom Viridiplantae; phylum Streptophyta; class Magnoliopsida; order Caryophyllales; family Droseraceae; genus Drosera; species Drosera capensis. The sequence continues at coordinate 40,901 of LIEC01000117.1, forward strand.
ACTGCCTATACCTGAGGCACATATCTGCTGGACTAAGATAAGTAGATTAGCAGAGTATGGATAGCTATGTAGCACAACAGAATTCGATCATGTTAACGGATGACATTGCTGTAGGCTGTATCTGTGACCGCTTTTCGCTTCATAGTGCTAATCTGGCCTTTGACTGCTTATATAGTGATAGATTGCTAGCATAGCTTTGAGCTTGTGAATTCTGTCATTGAGATGAAGTCGCTGACTATAAAAGGTTTGCTTCAACTGAGCAAACATTTTTCTCTTCCTTCGTCTTGCTTAATTTGAATTGCGGTTGGTGTTCATTCATTCGAATCAAGTGACTACTTGGTGATATTTGATCAAATTCTTTTCAGGGATAGCTGCGAAATCTCCTCTTGCTGTGACAGGCACCAAAGCTGTATTACTCAAGAGCAGGGAGCTGACTCCAGAACAAGGTTTAGACTATGTTGCTACGTGGAACTCTTCCATGCTGCTTTCTGATGACTTGAAGGAGGCGGTCTCCGCATTCCAGCAGAAACGGAAGCCAAAGTTTGCTAAGCTTTGAACCAGTTAGATGCAACTATTCTACGGCATGGTCTAGCCATGTCTATCTAACAGGTACCCTGTATGACTTGGTTCGAGAAAGAAAGATCATGTACATTAGTGATCATACATGTATTACCAGCTCAGATTGTACAAATAAGAAACATGCATGGGATTGCATCCTGTTGTGTCCTACTTTATACTTTTCTATGTGATGATAAAAAAACAGTTCGTGTATCGGTTTCTGTTATTCCAGCTTTGAATAGAGCAAAATCTGCATGTTTTTTTTTTAATTCATTAGCCGATGAAACTCCATACATTAACTATTTCAGAAGCACATATTGTAGATGATCTTATGTGTTGTTCTCTTTATGCGACCGTTTTCCTTGTCGGTGGTGTGGACACAGGGGGACTTTGCAAGGAGAGTTGTGCTTCTTTGCAAGGGAGATCTCGATGAAGCCAAATCTCTACATCAGGTTGGTAAGTTCCTTACTGTTCATTTGATACACATTGATGAATTAGCTTGTCACATGAAATCACAAGCTCGTTGAATTATGAAGACGGGAAAGACAACAACAAATGAACAGTAAGGAACTTGCGTTCATTTGATACACGTTGATGAATTAGCTTTATCAGAAAACTCGAAGATCTGTAGATATTACATTCCCATCTTCATAATTCAAGGAGCTTGTGATTTCATGACACATCTGTTCTAATATCCGTAACTGTTTCGCTTTTCTTCCTCCTTTGAAGGAACATCCTAGCGATGGTTGGATTGGTTGGTTAGCAATTCACATGCATGTCGCACAACGCCTGCCCACCCTCTAGCTTTTTCTTTTTGGATCAGCGTAACGTATTCTTTGTAAGGCAGGCAAATGGGGGAGTAACAGAATCAAAGCATTATGTTGTTGCTTGTCATGATAACCAAACAATCATCCATATGTGCAATTATATAAGATCTAACTTTGCATGTCTTAGGCTTGTTGGGTGTTCAGCTGGCATGTAGGGTGTGAGCCGGTCGACTTAGGTCAGTTTACATGATTCTTTCAATTTACGGGTTATTTAGTAGATCAAAGGAACGGGTTATTTAGTAGATCAAAGGATGATTCCTTTGAAATTACCTTTGAAAGTTTGCATGACTTTCCTTATGTCCAGATTTAGTTATTCCTGGCTATTGTCCGGTTTCCTTCAACAATGAAAGAACCCAACAAAAGAAAGAATTTCTCTAATTTATGAGCTATTTCATGATTTTTGACGTAATAAACGCGGATAAACCACATAATAACATTCTTTGTGATCTGACAGGGTTAGCATAATTGTATACGAAGCTGCGAATCACAAAGTCCCCTGTTCACGGATGGTTTATCCTGTGTGAACCACTATTAGTTTAGCTTTCTACTTAAAATTTCTTAAGAATATAAATCGAATGCGTGTATGAAACTTCTTCGTGATTGTGCTGTGTGTGGCATTTGTTCCTTCTTCATTTGATCGGATACTTCGTTTTTTAGAAGATATGATCAGATACTTTATCCTAAATTCCTAATTATAATTGTTTATTGTTACCAACATGTTAACAAATGACGATGTTTATCTTGCAGCCAATTCTATCCCATATGCGCCACATGGCACATAGTCATTTGGTAGTACAAATTTCCCAAATCAGATTACGTTAATCAAACCGTATAAATTACAGTATTTATATGTATCTGTCTCTGTCCTAATCATGCAGCGATCCATTTACTCACATAGAACCCTCAAATTTGACAGGAAAAAAACGCACAGCATCTCTGATAAACTAAATAAATCAAAGGTATGATTGTCTATTACTCAATTGAATTATGATGATTTGGGCATTTGACCTTTGTTTTTCGAGATTAGTTTTCTCCAACAGTGGATGCGTGCCGGCATGTTACAATAACCTCTAAAGTGCTCGATGATTTTAACATCATATCAAGTCAAATACGACTAAAAGTTAAAAAGATGCGAAACTTATATGCTCATCCGAATCATTACAACGTTAGATCCGTGCCCGAGACTTTAGGTCGGTTAGTCGGCTCATATGACCGAGATCGATATCATCCGAAACGACGTAGGCATTACCGTATATTTGTTCAGTATCGAGGCCTAATCCCAGTGCAGTTCATATTTGGCTACATGTTTCGTATTGAAGCTGCATTTAGTTTAGCATTGTAAATATGTTCAAGAAAAGTTGTCACCATCCGTCACTCGAGCTTCAAGTTAAAACTTCATTTATGCAATGTCTAGTGCAGCCAATCATAAACAATCAAGTCAGCCTGGACATGAATGATAGCGGAGTGTGGAGTGTTCGAACCAGACAGATTATCCATGATGCCGAATGAGTCGATCATGGTTAAATGTTCTTGCAAAACTGCATGATTTCAGCCTTTGACGAGTCTTGGTGCGTCTCTCATTATGAATCCAAAAAAAATGTGATCGTTATAACTTAAATCAAGGTTCATCAATTTTACACGGACTCTCTTTTTCTCACAACTCTGCTCTGCTCTGCTTCTGCTCTGTTTCTTTTTCTTTTCAATCAATATATTATGCGACTGCAAAAAACTGGAATTCGACGCCCACACGCAAACATGTCTTTGACTCTCCTCTCCATCGCAAACAAAAAAATTCCTCTCAATATTTATTTACTTACTTAAAGATTCAAATTATAATATTTTAATCGATATCATAATTGATGTGTATGTTAAATTAATAAAAAATAATTATTTTGTTTTGATGACTTGGTGAGATAAAGAAATAAGGAAAAAAAGAAAAAATAATAATAATTGATGGATTAATATAATATAAAATAAGAATATTTTAATATTTTTATATGAAAATATATTTTGAATAAAACAAATAAAAAATTATAATTTAAATAAAAAGGTGAGAATATTTACAAAAAGAGAAAAACCATCGCTGACATTGACGCCATAGAAGGAGAGTAAGGGTGGGAAAGTGAAATCTCTTAAACGTAGACGTGTGTTATTGTAAGTGTAATAAAGATAATATAGATGGATGAATGGTTACATTATTTTCAATCCTTCTTATATTCCAGCCGCAACATATTTTTCCTTGGAGTGTCCAAAAGTTCTTAAAATCAATTTTATGGAGAATTTTAATTAAATGATGTATATGTTATAAAAGTATATTGAAGTTTCGTCTGGGCATTGTATGTTCAAGTGGTGTCGAACGCAAAATTACGTGCGCGGGGTGGTCTCCATTATCTTCGTAGTGGTGGTGGTGTTGTACGGGGTGACATTATCATAATCAATCCTATGTTAATCGATAATATTCCCCTCGTTTCATAATATAAAGAACGATTTTTCACGTGAATTTATATGTGTATTGATTTTTTATGAAATTAGATAAAAAAAATTATTTTTTGAATGATAGTGAGATTTATTGTAAAAGTTATAAAAAAAGATAATGGATATACTGTCACAGATAATAATTATAAACAATGTCACTATGCTTAGTTTTTAGTCGAATCACCTTTTTCCTTTGAATGATTAGTTAGTGGGATCCTTTTATATTGTTACCAATCATCCAATCGGGCAATTGTAGTGCTTTCGCACATATAATTCCCTAATTATTCAGCTCTTTATTTTTTAGATGAAAATGATACAAAATAAAGTATGTTGTATATATTTTAGAACGGTTCAAATAAATATTCCTTTCATTCCATATATTTTATAATATATATATATTTTATATTATTCTATACGTATCAAATCAAATTTCGTTTTCATATCAAATCACGTCAAATCGTCTCGCAACATATATTATGTTGAAATATATAACTTATACAATCATTAATGTTTCATAATAAATTTATAAAAAAAACTACATTTGATCATCATTTTACTCGTGTCAAACTTTGTATCGATACGTACACAAATCAAAAGGTTACAAAATATGTATAGGACAAAGATAATAAATATTATTTATATTATAAAATGAAGAGAATGTATATCAAGGTAATTGGTAATATCCTGATATCTCACCCCAATAATGAAAGGGTTGCACTATTTTGAGGCGATTGTCGTCCCTCATATCGAGTGAATTACATTTTTAGGTTTTTTTACAAACAAAATTAACAAACTAGGATTATAAAAAAGTTAATTACAAAAGTAAGTTTTTTTCTAAAATGAAGTGAGAGAAAATGCACCAAGAAGAAGGTGCATAACGTCTTTACCTGAGTTAAAGGCGCAGGACATCTCCTTTAAAGACACATGACACCTCCTTTAAACACGCAGTGCGCCTTTCATTGGGTAAAGAAGTAGTCTCACACCCATTAATAACATTATAATTCAGTAAAAATATCTTAAATATGATATTTTTTATTTATTAATATAACACTGGATTACTGATCTGTACGCAGCACATCAAAATATCATAATAGATTACAGTATTATGTAAAGCCAACCATAAATGTATTTATGTGATATAGAAATTTTTAAATTTAATTATCGATTTTTAAATAAATAATGGATTATGGAGAAAAAAAAAGATTCATTAAAAAATCAGCTTAAAAAATATATGATTGATCAAATATTATGATTATATTAATATAACTTAAAAAGTTCTAACAGGATAAATGGATGATATGATTTTTTAATTACAAATAAACATATGGATATTTTTTATAAATTATAAATACCTTAAATATATGGATATTGGATTAAACTAATTCATATTCATGAACTAAGAATATTGAATTTGTTTCGTATTTCAATGGTTTACTTACTTGACTTGTGGGCATTTGAATGAACCTTTTTTTCTCAAGAGAGAACAATGTTCATAGTTTGATGAGGTGGTTGCAGTGAGTATTGTCGATCTGTTTGTTTGGGACCCCTGTGAGTGGCGGGGCCTCATTTCTCGTCTATGATAATATGACAAGCCAAAGAAATACTCATAGGAAAAATAGTAAAGGCGCATATTGATTCTTCTTCTTCTTCCCACACGAAATGATCTTTGTTTAGCTTATCTCAACACACATCCTCCATATTCCCCCCCCCCCCCCCC
>LIEC01000117.1:46497-58802 GCA_001925005.1 Drosera capensis
CCCCCCCCCCCCTCCTCCTCCTCATATACTTATACTGGTTGCATATATGATATATATGCCGTGTAAACTTAAACACCCATTAATTTTCCCTTTTTTGCTTCCAATGTTATGTCTATACTTGTGATAAGTTCGACGTGTGATGAGATGGTATGACGAGAAATATGTGTTCAGTTCATGCTTATGTTTTTTGAGGAAACCAGGTTAATAGTCGATCCATAGGGTTTTAGTTGCATATTAACTTTCACAATAATCCGAATGTCAGTGTTCCACCTCATATTAAGCATCATTGTGCTTGATTAACAATCGTCTCTATAATTGTGGCTAGTGAATATACCGTCTTAGTGTATATATAGGCTTTAAACATAACTCCACATCAAATTGTAGTTTGACAAAGGCAATCCATGGTTGGCTGTGAGATTCATCGCCGGCCATGCAGAAACCCCACGATTGTTGACGTCGGTCTCATACATTTGTACGATCATGTAACGTCAAGTTGAATATTGATCATCCGTAATTTCATATGATCTAAAGCCTCCAACTCCAATTCGTGGATGGCATGCATCGACAATTTCACTTTCGAATCTTGATCTTCGATATATCTTTACCCTCTTGTAATCGTCCTGGTAGCATAAAATTTGGCCGGTTGGCCCATTAAATGAGAATAACAAAAAAGACAGAATCAATTTTTTTCACAATCGATCCGAATGTAATTAAGACCGAGAGAATCCTCGTTCGCGTACATGATTTTCATTTTGAAGTTCGTTTTGAACGTGTTATCCTCCGCTCGAATCCTGGACACCAATTGATCGTAAGAGTCTTTCAATAAACACATTCTTAGTTGTCCACCTCACCATTAGATTTCTCCCATTTACAGATCGGACAACCAAGTCCCTCCGATGCGTAGTTTGATCTCTATCTTGATGAACCCTATATTCCTATAAAATGATAGATATAATGGAAATGATAAATAAAACCATCAAGGAACTTAGAGATGATATATGAAACGATAAATATATGATGTCCATAATACAAGACGCTCTTAATTTATGATTGTGTTTTGGAATGATTGATAAAAAAAATAGAATACAACTAAAATAATAGGCACATGCATAGATGAATAATACACGATTGATAAATAGAATGAACACTATAACTAAAATATACTGCTTCACATGATCGATGAATAGAATAAAAAGTACACGTCAAACATACTGGTGTATATGATCGATAATACATAAGTCATAATCCGTGACATCAAAAATCCGACACTACATAATACATGATAAATCAGAAATAATGAAATTGAAAAAAATCAAAAATTGAAAAAACCTATGGATCAAAATCCTACTCAAACCCATCCTCCGACATGCTATCTCTCATATGCTAAAATAACTCTCGAAGCTCTCGAAGATCACGAGACTCACTCATTTGCGATGATCCTTTGCGGATAAGAGTATGAATAACACTAGAAGGTGGAAAAGGCCTCTGATGATACCTGTACGACGAATCCTGGGAGGACCTATACGTTGTCGTATGATCTGATGATACCATAGCAGGTAGTCCTGGATAGGGGAAGGTCCGACCTCGGTCTAGTGAAGCCATAGCACAAAATGACGCTCTGCATCATTCCAACGATCGATGTGTGCCTCATAATGACGGAGCCAATCAAAATTTCCATCTCGCCCACGCCTGGTGAGATCATATAACTCACCATACATGCTATGCCCGAATGGGATCCTCTGGATTCGATGAAACTGTCATGTCGTACGAAATGACACATAGTACTCCACTATACCAAAGTAGATGAGAGGAACATGAGAGAACCAAATGGCTCTATCGCTCAAATCCAAAAACATTCTCGTGCATGTCATCAAATCTATACTCGATATACGGCTCGCAAATGAATTCCATTATCGGATATTGATCCAACAACAAGCGAAAAGGATGAACAATGGAACTTGTTTTGTTCATAAGGTGCTTGCCCTTAACGGCGAACCACCTTTACATAAAAAAAATTGATTTGATTAAAAAAGCCATAACAATATTGAAAATAACATTTCTTATCAAAATGAAATGAAAGAGTTACCTGTAAATTAGAGAAAAAGTCATAATAAGAGATGATGGATCGACAATCTCGCTTGGTCTTAGCATCGGAATCCTCTTCCAAGCCCAAAGCTGTAGTAGAATAGAGCACCCATCGAACCTCGGTCTGGCATGGCTATCCTCAAATCTGGTCGTCTCAGAACACTGACAGAGGGTCCTATATGAAAAAGACAAAATGACGGAGCCCCAAGAATAGCTGAAAATCTCACTCCAGCGATCAAGCACATGAACCCACATGAGTGGCACCTCCCCTCCGATGCCATCTGGGAAGAGTTGGGATTCTATCAAATGTAAAACGTATGCTTTGGCATATCTAGCAAATATTTGCTCATCTGTATTGGTCGATAGCTCTCTAAAGTGAGTGTGAAGCGAGACAATAGTATAATATGATCTCTAATAGCCACCATGAGTCTGTCCAAGAAGTTGATCACACAATGCATAATAGTCACCTTCAGTAGGAACAATGATTGGCGTCCCATAATTACAAAAACCAAGAAATAACGTTACATCCTCTAGCGTTACTGTGGCCTCCCCAGATTGAAGATGAAATATGTTTCTCACGTTTCAACCACTTAACGAGTGCTGTAATCAAGCAATGATAGAATGTCCACTATCCTGTGGAACCATTGAAACCAGAGTGACACAAGCCATTCCAATACCCTTGTATGTGGGTCCCATGAATGATGTCGTGTGATCAGAAAACGATCCGGCTCCTAAAATATAAATAATAAAAGAAAAATATATTATTAATAAGTTATACAGAATCTTTATATCCATCAAAGTAAAGAGAGTAAGATCTCAACCTCACCTCTCCATATGATCTCTTATATATGTTTTGCCTCACGAGTTAGAACCGTATCAACTAATGGATCCGACACGTGAACATCATCAGTAGTCTCGCCCTCCACCTCCGTGGGTGCTAAAGGGTGGCATCTAATTAAATAATCAAAAGACAAAGATAAATATAATGAGAGTAATAACTTATATGCTTTTATTATCGGTTATGAAGTTATCTCAACATTCGAAACAGAAATAATATAGATAAATCTAAAACAAACTATGGAACAATCTCCCCATCGATACGCGACGAGTATTGCTCGATCTCGAAGTTCCTTCTCCAGAGTTGTTAAGCGGCCTTATTCAAAAGGGGCCAGGCACGCCTTCAACGGGTGAAGCAATAGGTAGTGGTTGAACAAGAGCTTCGTTTGGACAGTTCTGTACCTAGGCTGTGAAGAACTATAACTACCGGCTCTGTTGGGACAACACTGTGTGTTATGTCCAACTTGCTTACACTGACGACAACGAATGTCCCCTTGAGCACGTCGAACATTCATCTCATTATGGATACGATGTTTTCTCGGTCTACCTCTATTCCTCTTTGTTTCCGACCAAGGCATTATGATAGGACCTTCGTAGGGGGACCAGGCACTCGGATCACGAACAACCTTGAACTACAGTGTCCAGGTGCTAAGATGAGTTGTCATTGTTTAGCAATCATCGATATATGGAATTGGATCTACATAAAACTACATACAATATTTCATGGCGTGGTTATAAGGATAGTGATACAGCTTCCATCTCCCACAAGTGCATGTGTGTTCCAAGAAGTTAACCTCATGAATATGGTTACCTTTGGTGATTGGGTCGTTCCACAAATGATCGGTCTTCACCTCTAAACACCCAGGATCGTGGTGGAATATAGTGACGATATAACTGTGCGCCTTTTTTTCTTACTCTAGAAATAATGCATAACTAAAGGGCTCACCACCAACCCCTCAATGATCTCTACCTCAGACTTTATGCTTCAACTTGTGAAATAAAAATTACAGCGATAGAATATGAACTACACTAGTACAGTAATAGGGAGATCGACAATCTTTGAGGATAGAATTGAAGATATCTGATTGGTTGGTCATCATGATACTGTATCTCCTGCCCTGTCATGAGCCAACGACCATTTCTCGACATCACATGCATTAATTATCCAGTCATATGCCCTTTGACTCTCCTGTCGTACCTCGTTCATCTCAACTTCCCACTTCTTCATCGATCGCTCGTAATAGAGCATCTTCAATCGGTTTTCCCAATCTTTAGAACTAATGTGCTTATTGAAATTGCTGACGAAGTAACGAGCACATATACGATGACATGCATTGGGTTCTGACCGACGCTCAAACTCGCATATCACCCTCAAAATACCAGCATGACGATCAGAAATGATACCAATGTTTGCTCTGTCGCCCACCGCCTACACAATGATAATATTGAAATGATTAGACACTGCATGTATTCCTTATGAATTAAGGTCTTCAACTTTAATTATCAATAATTGGGGGGCTATCCTATCTCAGACCTTCGAAGAACCAAGACCACGTCTCGACCAATTCCTTCACTGGCACCACAAAAGCAATGGAAAAGAGCTAATTATTAGCATCATGGTCCACTGCAATGTACGTGGTGACGTGGTACTTTCTCTTGAGGAAAGTAGCATCAACGCTGATCACGGAACGACCATGCTTCTATTCTTCGATTGAGGGTTTGAAAGCCCAAAAAACAGCATTGAACCACACATGATTGGGAATATTCATCGGCGTATCACGATAGATTATCACCGAACCAGGGTTGGTTAGTTTCACGGCATCCAAAAACGTAGGAAGTACCGTGAATGACTTATCCCAAGCACCTAAAAGATCTGCAATAGCTTTCTGTTTGACAAGATATGCTTTCATGTAACTGATGCTTCCATCCTTCGATTGAGGGCTTGAAAGCCCAAAAAACAGCATTGAATCACACATGATTATGAATATTCATCGGCGTACCACGATAGATTATCATCGAACCAGAGTTGGTTAGTTTCACGGCATCCAAAAACTTAGAAAGTACCATGAATGACTTATCCCAAACACCTAAAAGATCTACAATAACTTTCTATTTGACAATGTATGTTTTTGTGTAACTGATGCTATAATGGTAATTCCCCTGTATCATCGTCCGGATGACCTAATCTACATATCTATTTCCTAATCTAAGTACTTCTTAAAATATTTCCTAATCTAACTATTTCCTAAAATATTTCTTAATCTAACTACTTCCTAAATTATTTCCTACTTCGTATATTAGCTAAGCATATTAAAAGCATAAAATATGAAATTTTAGGATTATTTTTATTGAAGTTAATCCTAAAATTTTCACAACAAATTCGTCGCAAAATTTTTTAACTAAAATTTTGAATTAAAAAACTTTTAATGTAATAATTTAAAATTATATTGAAATTTTAAATATTTGAAATTGAAAATAAAAATGGAAAGGAAAGTCATTTTATCGAAGAAAAAGAGGGATTCCATCGCGTCTCGATCGATGTGAGTTTTATCCCAACTAAAGACGCATGACGTCTTCTTCTGAGAATGACGCCCTGCATCTTTTCTCACTATATTTTTAGAAAAGACTTAGTTTGATAATTAACTTATTTATAATGATGATTTGATAATTTTCTGAATAAAAAAGATCAAAAAATATAAATGACTCGCAGGAAGGCATGCAGGTCACATAAGGGACCAAAATACAAGGGCATAATGGTAGTTTCGTGCTGCACTCGAGTAACATAACAACTTAGATATCAATGGTCTAAATCTCCTAGCTTAAATCATCTTCATGTTAAATTACCCTTATGCCCCTTTGTCCATGGATGTTTCCTGAGTTGGTTTTTTCTTGCGTTGAGAATGCTTGAGGAGTCAATTTAACCAAATGAATCGACAATGGTGGTTGAGGATGCATTTCATCATCATACAACATTGCAAGTTATGTGTCTAAGTTGAGAAAAAAACCAGCATCATACAACTACACAAGTTTCCTTCCTTGACTTGTTTACAATGTTGATTGATCTTTTGTTCACCATGTTTGTGTTACTACTTAGCCTTTTCATGTAGATCGTTTGGTTTATACATTCTTAAATATGATCTTTTGTAACCCTTGCGAAGTCTTTCAATCTATTATAGAAAAAAATGTTGATGGTCGACCGGTCACAAGGTCGACTTTGGGTTGCCCCCTTACACGGTGTAACTGATGTTTCAACATTGCTATGAATCATCTTTATCAACTTTATTAGATTGTGCCGCGATCACTTTGACATGACTAATTGTGTAAAAATTACTCAAACCTATAAACATGTAGATCTTCGACGCATAAGAGATACCCATACTTGATACGTCAACAACATATGCTATTGACCGCTGTGAACTATTATTGAGTTGTTCTTCCATTGCAAATTTAAACAAAGATAACAATTCTAATGTGTGGTATATCTTCGTTGAAAACTTTCGATCGACTCAAACTCAAGATATATTTAAAAGATAATAAATTCATAATCATTGGAATCAATAAATGTGCAAGTAATCTATGTCACAAGTAAAACCTTTGTCTCACCATCAACCATTCCCTCGTCCCATTTCATCTCCCCTTCGATTTTCACTTTCTTCACACAACCTGAAAACATTTTCTTTTAACAATGGAAAAAGAACAAGAATTTTGTGCAACTATGAAATTGCGTATAAGAGGAGGAAATCTCAGAAAAGAGAGAAAAAAGGAGAAAGAACAAGAAGAAGGTTGAGTGTGGTTTACGCCAACCTGGCCGTCCATAAACTCTTGCATTTCCTTCTCATCACTCTCAACTCTACCATCCTCTCTTCTTCTCCACCTTCATCGTCTTCTCCTGTCTCAATTCACTATAAAACTCAACCTCACGTTTGTCTCTCCATCAACACACACCATGGAAACAACTCTGCCATGATAGTGATAATAACCCATAATCCCATTTCCTGAATACCCAATTTGGAATTTGAACAATCTATTTTTGTATAGAGATTTGGTTTTGTTTGTGTTTGAGTGAAAATGGAGAAGGTGAGTTTTGTGAAGAATGGTGTTCTTAGATTGCCACCAGGGTTCAGATTCCACCCAACAGATGAAGAACTCGTGGTTCAATACCTTCGACGCAAGGTCTTCTCATGCCCTTTGCCTGCATCAATCGTCCCTGAAGTGGATGTGTGCAAATCTGACCCATGGGACTTGCCTGGTAATCATATAGTCATTTTCCCCGATTCACAAATTATATCGAATTGATAACCAAGAAATGAAATTGAATTCGTTTTTGGAATACCCATTTGGTGAATTGAATTGGATTTGGATTAGAATTGCATGATTGTGAGGGGTTTAATTTGGTGTGTTTTTGGGGTTTGGTCTGATTAGGGTTTGATGGTGTTTGATTTTCTTGATATACAGGTGAGATGGGGCAAGAGAGGTACTTTTTCAGTACAAGGGAAGCCAAGTACCCGAACGGGAACCGGTCGAACCGGGCAACGGTTTCCGGGAACTGGAAAGCGACCGGTAAGGATAAACCGATCACTTCCAGGGCGGCTGCGGCGGTGGCGGCGACGACGGTGGTGGGGATGAAGAAAACTCTGGTTTTTTACAGAGGGAAACGTCCACATGGGATCAGGACTAACTGGGTGATGCACGAGTATCGCCTCGTTAATGCTCCTCGGGCCACTGGGGCGGCCGGGGATTGGGTGTTATGCCATATATTCTTGAAGAAACGAGGAGGCAATGGTGGTGGTGGTGGTAACAAGGAGGATGAGATAAATGATGAGGATGTGTATAGAGTTAGGAACTCTAGGATCGGGAGGCCGGTGTTCTATGATTTCTTGACGACTAGGGATCAGAAGACGACTGATCTTAACCTCGCTCCTTGCTCGTCCTCGTCTGGATCGAGTGGTGTCACGGTCGTGTCCCGCGATCCGAACGAGGATGATCGAGTCGTTTGTGATGACGAGAAGGAGCTGAAGCAGGAGGACGAGGTAGGCCCTGAGGAGAGCAGCAGCTGCAACAGCTTCTCCTCGTTCAAGAGGAAACCGTGATCATGATCGAGGGGGGTGATCGAAGATAGTCGTGTTCGTTTTTTCAGTTTTAATCGCGTTTCAGCTAATGCCTACTACTAGCAACTAGTTAATCTCAACAAGTTGTATAAGGGAAATGGGAGGGTTGCATTTGTAATCAAACTGTTTCCTCATATTTTCAAAGCTCCATTTCAGTTCAAAATCTTGTTCTTGCATTGGTTCTTGTTCATTTCTTTACTTGTTCGATCATTTTTCCCATGCAAAGTGGTAAAGTGAAGTGAAAGATTGAAGAAATGAAACGATTTCCCTTTAGGCTGAAACACGAGGCAAGTGAAGAAAGATATGAAAAAAGGATGAGTGCAAACTTTCATTTGCAAATCATGGCGAGAACTTTGCACAAAGATGACAGCTTTTTTGTGCAATTGAGAACTGAAATCTTTTGCAAAAGATATGAAACCTTGAGATATCATCTCACATGTTGCCGATGGTGCTTCTCACTTTTCCCTATCTTGCTTTTACTTGTCAAATGGTGAAAAAAGTGGGGAAAAAAGGAAAAAGAAAGTTCCTTCCTCGGAGTCAAATTGTAATGGAACAATGTTAGGGGATCTTATTCCTTCCTAGGTTATGTTGGTTCGAAAATGGATGGAATCCGATGACAGTCGATGACGACAACAATAGATATTCAGAGCTTTCTGGTTTCCATTGAAAACGTTATCCGGATTCTATTTCTTCATATTTGTGTAAGTAACTGTCGAGGATTATCCGGATTCTATTTCTTCATATTTGTGTAAGCAATTGTCGAGGAACCAAATCCACTACGGACTTCTATATACCACGTGGAAGATAAATCCTTTCAAGTATCAAACTTGTCGTCTCTAATCACATGAGCTAAGTAAATCTAACCACGCTAATTTGGCTCCCATATGTTTAGTACGACCCTTGAGACGCTCTAAATTGAAAAGGTCCTGATAAATCGTGAAAGGAAAGCAACGAACGTAAACAATGGAAGATACTCATGGACCAATTCAAAAACCTCTCGAATGTACGCCTATATAGGAGACAGTCAAAAGGACGTATTCATACTCAACTCAAGAGGCTTCTACTTATACACTTGGTAGAAATTCTCGTCGTCGTACTTCGGCAACATTTGATTAGTACGGTCTTAATCATGCGATTATCCAAGGAAACAACGAATTAGCGCTTAATATTGAAATCTTAAGCAACGTCTCGGGGTCAAAGCTTCCTTTTTTTTGAATTTCATGACGAGTTGGTAGAGTTAGAACTTGTTCACAAGATTTACAAGGTATATACATTGAGTGCCGCTCAAGATTACACCTTCCACATTGTTCAAAACGGAGATGGTTTGTTTTACAAGGGAGCCTTAAATCAATAACGTCCAGCTATGTATCTTTCACATGTTCAACAAGTCGATAGAAACTTCTTAACAGTAATACTTTTCTCACCCTCTAATCTGGAAAAAGTTTCAGTTTCATTCCAACTATATCTCAGAAGTGAACGTTCTAGATGCCGTCAACATGGCAAGGAAGTTGCATTGTGGCGGCGACAGCTGTTAGCAAACGGTTTCCTTTATAGTATGACAATCTATGACCGCCATACCTTAGATACATTGAATAATTGTAAAACAGATGTTTCAGATATATCCAGGGCAAAAATATGGTTCCACCATGAACAGTGCACTGCACAAGATCAGGACGCTAATGCCGCTGTAATTACTTCACAAATAGACTTTGGCAAATACGAATCAACACGTGCCCAACAGAGTAACATATCTCAGACCGACTAATTAAATCTCCGCTACATACATAACTAACCCCTACAAAGTTCTCAGATCGTTGCATTCCCCGCTCCTACTCGCACTAGAGTGCAACTAGTGCAACGCCATCATTCGACGAAAACCGGGACAAGAAGCAAGCAATGGTTACAATATGAAACCTGTGATATTCATCAAGGAGAGACAACAGCATGTAGATAGTATAACCAAAGAAAGAAACAACCTCCACATGATTCACACATACACACACATCGCAGTTCCAAAAAATAAAACACAGAAAAGAATAAGAGGTTGCGTATAGCTTTGCCTCGGCTAATGGACTCGAGTTCCTTGCAGCATCTGCAGCTGCACAAACAAGATAATGGGAAACTTTTAGTATAATAGAAATGGACCAACCTTTGTTATAAACAAATGGTACTATAGTATAATTAAACATAAGCAACACAACGTGGCTATATAGCAATTGCTTGTAGTTACAAACTTTTGCATTTGGGAGACATTTGGTTGTGGGAACTTGGTGGGAGAAGATTCCTTTCTCTTAAACACTACCTTCCAAGAACTAAAAATAACAACAATACATGATAAATTGGATCAATGAATGAACAAGCAAGACGTTTAATCTATTCATCAACTTGGTCGTCGCATTTAGTCAAAACGAGATTGGTCGGTGTAAGTCATCTAAAGTTCAGTAGACAAAGTATAAGATTAAAAAACTACGTGATTAATTCGATCACGAGTGATAAAGATTTTCACTGATACTGAACCACATACTGTAATAGCAAGAGATATATGATGTAAACAAATAAGGACTATTGATTTTCTTTGAAGAGCTGATTAAAATAATCAACGGTCTTGATTGGTATACAGCTTGTAGCTCATGGCACAAACGGAGCTTCGAATTAACTAAACAATGAAAGTTCTATCTAATAAGAGAAGACACCTCAGCTTAATTTGTTAAGTTATACTCTAATAGTACTTATACTGTATAATGTAGATTAATCAAAGATAGATCAGTATAAACCGTACATCGGCACACACACATCGGACATGCAACGGAGTAATAATCCACTAACTAACTTTATGTAAACATAACCAACTCTCATTATCAAAGCATAATCACAGCCTACTTTCCCAAGCATTTAATTAAGGCTACAATAGAGGAAAAAGGCATGCATACATTATGTAGCTCACAAAATCATACCAAAGATATACCATATAGTCATCATGCAACAACTCTCCTAGTTTAATGCCGGCAAATTTACACACTAAGCACTTTTGACATTGATACCAAATCAAAGCAGGATCTCCGGGACTGATTAAGGTATGATTAGGACAAAACACACGCACCTCGACATAAAAGGGTGACTTAATGTCATATTAGCCGATAAGCACGATTGTTATTTAGAGCGTACTAATCACTATCATTATCATAATCGAAGATTTGGGCGGATCATGATCAGCCCTTCGACATTAACCTACACATAGAGAACGACCTGCGTGTGGACGCGGACCAATAAAATACGGGAAGCTTGGAAAAAGTGTTTCCAGTTGGGCAAGGTTGATTGCGGCCGGTTTGATTATGTTATAATTGACCGACTAGTGAGTAATCAAAAGCGCGGTAATGACTTTTATGGGAAAGCTTATAAGAATTGCCGGCCAAAGGCTTTCTTGTGACAGTGGGGTTTATAATGAACGTGATAATGATCAAGGATGAATCTCTGCCTGTGTTTTGGTTCTTCACGTAACTTCCCCACACATTTAATTCTTCCCTTTCTAACTGGGAATCATTACTACTGACATTTCATGTTCCAAAATTTGAGGAAACTCCTACTTTAGAAAACAAAAAGAAATTTCAAGACCGCTTGATTAAATGTAAATATGCTGATAAAAAAAACGTTTTCAAATTACTTATAAGACCTTCACATGATATCTTCGTTCAACCCAATTATAGGCAAACCAATCAGGATATTGTGTATTTTTATACTAGTAATACGCTTGTAGTATTTGGGGGAAAAAAAATAATAAAAAACAAATAAATATGAATTTATGTGATTCAATTAATGTTGCAAAAATAATGAGACGGAAGAAACACTACTGTTAGTATATTGACAAAAATAATTATGAAAAGGAAACAGAAAATGCACAAAACCAGATTAGCTAGATCAAAATCCAACATTAAAATCTGATAACCAAAATGAAATGACAACACTTTCATGTTTCCATATTTCAAATTTACACGAAACATTAGAAGCAAAAAAAGGACAGAATGAGAAACAGAAGCCTGTTGGTTGGTTGCGTCAAGATCAAATCATCAAATAGTGAAAAAGAGGGCAAAACAAATAGTGAAAAAGAGGGCAAAACAAATAGTGAAAAAGAGAGCAAAACAGGAACTTCACAATGGATTACCCAGCAGACAAGGGAATGTCATTAAAAGGCACTATAAATGAACGGGTTGACTGGATCCATGAAAAAAATAAAAAATCAAAACCCAATCCCACACGTCAAAATTCTTATTTTGACAT